>JARBWK010000010.1:90831831-90893946 GCA_030556195.1 Anolis apletophallus
TTTTATTGATTGTATTGTTTTTTATAATTTGCTATTGCTTTGTTATTGTGTGTTATTGGGCTTGGCCCCATGTAAGCCACCCCGAGTCCCCTTGGGGAGATGGGTGCGGGGTATAAATGAAGTTAATAAATAAAATAAATAAAAATAAATAAAAATAAGCAACACACAATTTGTCCTTAACACCTAATGTCTCAAGAACTTACCACTGTTGGGAGATTGTAACCAGAAGGTATTGGCTTTTATTCACACTAAAATGTAATTGCCAAACATATATTTCACTAGCAAGAATATTGATATAATTCTGAGAAATATGGCAATCTCCCTGAGGGCATGCACCGGATGTGCAGATGAAGCAGAGGTTCAACCAACAGAAAAAAAGTGAGGCTTACTGTTGACTGGTTCAACTACACGTTGCCCTCAATTTGGATGACAGTGGTGTTCTGGTTCTTTTTGAGAATGTTGTGTTTAAATTGACTCTTCATTTCCTGTGCATGTGGGGGTTCTTACTGTCTGACAGATCTGTTTCTCAGAAACAGCTTTCACCCACTACCCAGAAATATTTAGAAATGTTTATTTGTCTGACTATGTATCACCATGACTGTGTGGGCGTGTGTTTGCAAGTTTAACAAAGTTTAAGTAAAGTTTCTGGTTTATCACTGATAAGGGCCAGATGAAAGCAATCATTGCAGTGGTTGCTTTAAGCCATAACCACCTTTTGCATGTAATGTCCACTTTTAGAACTAGTGCTGTGTTGGCATTGAAACATAAACAGTTATAATGCATGTTGGACAACCAATTACATTTGGTGTGGTCATTGTGTTATTTGTGCAATAATAACTAGTCAAATATTTGCAAGAATTTAAGGGGAAATGCTTTTACAGCTTCAAGGTTATAACAAAATGCTTGCTATTGTTGTCACTGGCTTCAGGGTGAATTTTCCTTCTAAAAACATCTTCTATAGCTGTGATCAAATGACGGATTAACTTGCCTTGTGTCATAATTATCTATAGGCAGCTGTGGCAGCTGTGGGGGACAGCATGCGATTACAAGAAACAGTTGTTTTCAAGAAAGGTAAAGGCATGACAGAGGCAAGGGGTACATCTATAGGGACCTTTTATTATGAAGGGAGGGATGTGAATCAACTCTGTGGTGACTACATGACAAACAGAGCTGTTTCAGGCAAATGCATCCTTGAACCACATTAACAAAAATCACAGAGTGCTCCAAATTTTCCCTGAAAATCCAAAGCCAATTGCAATGTTGGGGCCATGTTCTGAGATGGTTCTGGGATGGAATGAACATCAATGTGGGGCTGCCTTTGAAAACTTCTCAGAAGCTCTAATTAGTCCAACGGTCGGCACCCAGGTTGTTAACCAGAGCGGCGTACAAGGAGTGTACCACTCCTCTGTCGCGCCAGCTCCACTGGCTGCCGATCAGCTTCCGGACACAATTCAAAGTGCTGGTTTTAACCTTTAAAGTCCTGAACGGTTCTGGCCCAGATTACCTGTTCGAACGTATCTCCTGCTATGAACCATCACAAAGCTTAAGATCGTCAAGAGAGGCCCTGCTCTTGATCCCACCACTCTCGCAAACGTGGTTGGTGGGAACGAGAGACTGGGCCTTCTCGGCAGTGGCCCCCATCTGTGGAACTCTCTCCCTAAGGACATCAGGTTGGCCAACCTCCCTCCGGTCCTTTAGAAGACAACTGAAGACCTGGCTCTAGGGCCAGGTGTTTGATTAGAGGCCAGTGGCAATAGGAAAAGGAAATTTGGGTTTTGTAACATGTATTCTCCCAACTTGGTTTGGTTTTACAGTGGCACATTAATTTATTGTTAAATTTACTGATGTACAATGTCTTAAAATGATTTTATTGTGAATTGTAATTTTTATGGTATTTATGTTGTTAGCATCTTTTGATGCTCATGTGAGGCCGCTCTGAGTCCCCTTTGTGGGGAGAAGGGTGGGATAGAAATATGCAAAATAAATAAATAAACGAACTGTTTACATGGCCATCCAATATCCCCCAGGCTATGGCAGCCCCAGGACATGAGATGGCACTTAGTGTCCCACTCCTGTTCTAGTCCAGGCACAGCATGACTGATGTCCATTGTTCATCCCCTATAGCAGTGGTTCTCAACCTATGGGGCCCCAGATGTTTTGACCTTCAACCCCCAGAAATCCTAACAGCTGGTAAACTGGCCGGGATTTCTGGGAGTTGTAGGCCAAAACACCTGGGACCTACAGGTTGAGGATCACTGCCCTAGAGCCAGGTCAGTTGGTGCACAAGGGTAATCAGGGAAGGAAGGAGGGGGTGGTTTCTCTTTTTTTCTCCTCACCACATCTGGTGTCACTGCAGGTAATTGTACTAAACACAATAAGTTGTTAGGAATGTAACTAAACACAAACGTGTGGGACAAAAGAGTAATATATTGGCAATGAATGAGCCTCCACAAAGACACAAGAGCCAATTGCCTTGTGTTTCCAGTACATAGGTTACAAAGTCAAAATCACGAGAAGTAGCACACAATAATCATAACATACATCTAACATCAAACAGTCAATGGAATTATTTTCAATCCAATTTATCACATATAAAGGGTGTGATACAAAGTCCGCTGAAATAAAGAGTACCTCAAAAGTAGCGAAAAAGTCCGCGATGGAATGAGTCCTGGATATAGTCCGGTATATATGGAAAATGTTCCAAATCGAAATGGCTGGAAATAATCCGAAGGCGAAGTGTCGCTTACTTGGTGGCAGAGCCTTGTATGGTCAGCGGTGGCGATGTAAACAGCCTCAATGTCCTGGAAGCGCCGAAGGACGCCAGACCCAGCCGCGACAGTGGAGCTGCAAGGCCTACCCATTTTGCCCTGGGTAGGCTTTTTCAAGTGGATGATAACAGTGTAAATGCTAAGCGTCCTGGATATACTTATATCTGTAATAATACCATCAATTTAAATAAATACCCAAATTCCTACTGCAGGTAATTGGCAATGGAGACTAACTGCATTGCACCTGGGGACGGTGGTACTGGATGGTCAGGATTTCTTCCCACCTCTGCAGTGGCCCAGGGGCTGGTGGGAAAAATCATCCCAACATCAATTCAGAATTCAACAGTCATTATTCATAATGTATTCACAGTTCACAGGCTCAACATATATTATAATGCTTCAAAATCTGCCTGGAGATAAAAACTGGACAAAAAGGTATATGCATAATGGTCAACAGTGTCTCTATCTTTACACTTTAGACTCTTGGGGAAAGTGCCCTGACCCCCACAACACACAATGGGAAGTTGGACCTGACATGAGGCAGAACGAGGCAGCTTATGCAGGCACCAGATTTTGAGTTTGAAGGGAGTAAAATATAAAGAGAAATGTTTCTGAGATCTTTCTGATGTGAACTTGGCTGATGTTGGGATTATCCAGATTGGTTTAAAGCAGAGGTTCTTCACCTTTTTTTGTTCTGTGGACTCTTTTCTCAATTCAGTAAAACCCAAAACCCCTTCTCAGAATGTAGCAGCATATAATTTTATCTCAATCAAGGCCAGCATGTTACACAATAGTTTGTACAAAGCAGGACTGTGATCACATGTAATCTAGCATAGGGTCTAACAACTAGTGTAATTTCAAAGTATGGAAGGATGAACATATGTGTTTTTGTGATATGAAATAAATATTACTATAATTGATTGCATACATTCAAAAGTGAAGGAAATCCTAGATTTCAGTTAGACGTCAGAGAAAATAAAAATAATATAAACATTGTTTTCAATCCAAGCTCATGGATCCCCTGATTTTTTCCCCACAGACCTCCAAGGGATATGTGGAGCCGGGTCTAATCACCTGGATCCTCACAATAGAAGAGAGCATATTGTTCTGCTAACGTCTCAGAATTTAAAAAAAACCCTCATATGTGAGAAAGGAAAAGGTGTTGGAGTTGATACTTTGAACTGATAGAAAATAGTTCAGGACATCAAAATCATTGTTTGAACTTTTTAACAAACACCCTGAGAACTACAGCAACAAATACTACAATCTCTTGACACATTTGCCCCATCTGGAGAAGTCCTATAGGTATGCAAATTTTAACTGAATTATGAGGCAATTAAAGAACTCCAGGAAATGCTGAGGAATGCGGAAGAACAAAGGACGTTGGGAATGCTGAGAGATGAGGAGTGTGTCAGCTCCCCCTGGTGGCCAGAGTTTGCCTCTGTTCGTCTATATGTTCGTCTATATGTGTATATGTGTACCTGTACCCGTAATCCGCTCTGAGTCCCCTTCGGGGTGAGAAGAGTGGAATATAAATAAAGTAAATAAATAATAAATAAATGTTGACTTGTGGGGATTGAGGGACAACATTTGCCAAGTTACTTCAGGCAGCAAAATGTCATAGGGTCAATGCTACAAAATGGGGAGCACTGCTTTCCAACACTGTTGAATGCCAATCCTTAGGCGGAACAACAGTTCTTATCCCAACATGCCTTGACCTCCAGCATTTTCAACAATCAAATAGTTACCATATATTGAAATGGTTATGAGAACTGGGCCTCATCTTACTTTTCTCCTCTAGTGGGAAATTGATGGTGATTTTTCTTTTCACTTAGTTCAAGAATACTGAGGTTTCATGAGAAGGAAACCATAATTGGAGTGACACATTGATGACCACTGCATAACTAAACAGACCTAATCATGGCTACATTCACAAGAAAATAAATGCAGACATTCTGAAATAACAACTCCTGCTCTATAATTATGAAGTTAAATGTGTTTAGTGGTCAGCCCCAAGAAAATAACTGCCAGGATGTTCCTGGCATCTCACATTAGAGGACTCTGAATTACCTTGGATCCTTTGGCCACTGATTTATGTGTCCACAAAAGCCAGATACTGATTACAGCAATCTTGAAAAGCACATATACTAGACCAGGAATGCTCTTGACAGAATATACAATAACAAGTAAACTCAAAATTTTAGGGCTACAACTTTTAAAATCCTATAACCAACATGGCGTCTAGCTATCTTGGCTGGTGGATTCTGAGAAGCTTACTCCAAAAAGTCATGTTTCCAAGGTCTAGTTATGACTGAACAAAAAGGTATTTGGAGAGTGGGAATAATGCCCTTTAACTAAGCTATTAATGTCTTGGAGTTTTTAGGGACAAAGAAAGTGGCAGTCTACTGAGTCAAGTCATCAGTCCATCAACCCTAGTGTTGCTGACTTCATACATGAGGGCCCAAATGCTTTTTCTATATTTCCCACACCATGTTTTCTACACAGGAAACGGTGTATTTTACACTAAAAAAACTGTGTTAAAAATGTGAGTCTAGCACAGAAAAACCATTCCCAACTCCATATAAAATAATCCCCTGAAAGGTTTCCAGAGTAAACATGGGTAAAGGTAAAGGTTTTCTCCTGACATTAAGTCCAGGTGTGTCCGACTCTGGGGGTTGGTACTCATCTCGATTTCTAAGCCAAAGAGCCAGCATTGTCCATAGACACCTCCAAGGACACGTGGCCATAGGCATGACTGCATGGAGTACCGTTACCTTCCTGCTGGAGCGGTACCTATTGATCTACTCACATTTACATGTTTTCAAACTGCTAAGTTGGCAGAAGTTGGGGCTAACAGCGGAAGCTCACCCTGCTAACCGGATTTGAATCAGCGACCTTTTGGTCAGCAAGTTCAGCAGCTCAGCAGTTTAACCCACTGCACCACCGGGGGCTCCAGAGTGAACATATGAAGAGAGATGATTGTATTTTCTCACAGTGGAGAGAATGGTGCACAGAGGAATGGTGATCGGATTTATATCCCTACTACCTGGTGCCCACTGCTTAAGCCACATGTCTCTAAGCCAGTTACTGTGTATTTTAAAGAAATATGTTTTAATGTGTATCTTTTATAGAAATAAATTTTAATATGTGTATTTGTAGAATCTTTTCAATGTTTATGTGTTTTAACTATGCTGTAACCCACCTCGAGTCATGAGGAGCGGCGAGTAAGAATTATTATTATTATAACAAAAAATATAAAAGGCTCCATAAATCTGTGTTATTTCTTTCTGTGTTTAAGATTATGTGGAAGGAGAATTTTTGCACATTACAATGATGAAGTTGTTGATTCACATAGGGAATTCCTATTGTTCTTGTGATTAATCGCCATCAAGTTGACTTCAACTTATTGAGAACCTAAGAATGAGAGCCCTCCAAGTTATCCTGTTTTTAATAGCTTTGCTCAGGTCTTGCAAATTTATAGCCATGCCTTCCTTGATTCATATAATGCAGTCTTCTTCTTTTTCCTTCTAACTTACCAAACAATAAGTCGTTTCTAATAAGTCATGTCTTCTCATGATAAGTTAAGTCATCTTAGTATCCAAAAAGGATTGAGGTCTGATTTGCAATAGGACCCAATTATTTGTCTTTTTTGGTATAATAATATAATAAAACTTTATTTCTAACCCACATCCATCTCCCCAAAGGGGACTCAGAGCGGCTTACACGGGGCCATGCCCGAACCACACATCACAAAATATCAACAACATAATAAAAGCAATAAACACAATAAAATACATTGGTGAAAACACAACAGTACAGGTGAGTCTAAAAACAGAACCGATGGGGCGGGCCACATGAACATATAGGATGTTTAAAAACTCGGGGGAGATAACTGGAGTACTGTCGAAGACAATGGGTCACATAGGGGAAGAGGTTTCACATTTGGGAACCTAATCTCTGAAGGCCAGGTGGAAGAACCAGGTTTTCAATTGTTTCCTAAAGTATTCCAATGAGGGGGCATTCCTAATCTCTCCCGGGAATTCCAAAGGTGGGGGGCCACAGAGAAGAAGGCTTTCGCCCTAGTGCTCACAAGCCGGGGGCAAAAGGAGGGCCTCCCCTGAGGAGCAAAGGGATCAGGCTAGTTCATGGGAGGAGAGCCAGTCACAAAGGTAGGTGGGTCCCAAACCGTTTAGGGCTTTGTAGGTAATCACCTGCACCTTGAATTGGGCCCGGAAAGTAAATGGCAGCCAGTTGAGCTCTTTGAACAGAAGGGTCGACCGCTCCCTATAACCTGCCCCAGTTATTAATCTGGCAGCCGAGCGTTGGACAAGTTGGAGTTTCCGGGCCGTCTTCAAGGGAAGCCCCAAGTAGAGCGCATTGCAGTAATCCAATCTAGAGGTAGCCAAGGCGTGGACCACCATAGTCAAGTCAGACTTCACGAGGTATGGTCGCAGTTGGTGCACGAGTTTTAACTGTGCGAAGGCTCTCCCAGCCACCACCGACACCTGAGCATCAAGCGTCAGCGCTGAATCCAAGAGAACCCCCAAACTGCGGACCTGTGACTTCAGGGGGAGTGTAACCCCGTCCAGCACAGGTTGCCACCCAATACCCATGATATCCATGGAACTGTCCCCCAAAATGACATTTCAAATCATCCTTCTTGAAGTAATTTCTATGGAATACCTTTATTCACAATTGTGTTTTTGCTTTCCATGGCCTTACTCTTAAGGACACAGGCAACAAAAGTTGCATAATGTAAGTTTCACAGATATTATGCAACTACAATTTAATGAATAGCCATTGTACATATACATTGGGTAAAAATTCACTCAATTCAGGAAGTTTGTTCAGAATATTTGCTTCGTTTCCCAAAAAGTAAATCAATTGAACAATCATATGTAGCTTTTCTACGAAGTCAGTGTTTATCTGGTTCATAACACAGCTGGCTTTTACATTTATCCACATGCTTTCTTCCTTGTTTGCCTTCTGATAATTTCATTCAATGCCTTTTCTATGCAACATGGTTCAGTGACTACAATCTACCAGTCTGAATTGTTCAGGAATGCCCACCACATGGGAAAAAATGTAAATATGTGGTGTTTGTTGATCACAGAAAATGATAAAGGCTTCCAATCTATAATACAATGCTGTAGGAAAGAGGAAAACCCCACCAATTTTTCCAACTCTATATATTGATAGGATTGAATTATGGAACTAGAAAGAAGACCCAAAAAAAGGGAAGGGGAGTCTAATTTCAAGTTTTCACTCTTTTATACTCCCACTCTTTGGAATTTCAACCAAAATGAATTACTTTATTTATTTCGTATCAAAAGCATTGCATAAATTAGTATAAAACTAATATAAAATAGAAGGTGCGCACTGCGCAGGCGGCTAAATATCTTTTGACCAAAAATGGGCAACAGCAATGGCATTGTCTGTAGCCTTCAACAATTCCTCCTCTGTACATGAGGCAGGGCACAGTGGACAAGCATACAGATGCAGAGTTTTTTCTGTTCCGCAGTCAGACAAGGTATGAGATTCTTTTAGGTAGTGCTATTTTGCCAGGTTGTCTTTTGATCTGCCCACTCCACTTCTGAGTCTATTCAGGGACTTCCAAGTTGTCCATTCTTGGTTTCCCCTGGAGGAAGACCCTCGCAGGAGGCCATCCAGTTGGGATTTCTTGATTTAGCTGCCCAGAGAGATACCCTTGCTTTTGCTGGGGGGATGCCAAGAGGAGTGGTAGTTCTCATAAAGGTTTCCCTTGATTTGAGTCTACTGGGAGGAGGCTGGTAGCCATGTCATGGATGGCTTTCACAGTGTTCAACCAGTGTCATTTTGTGTCATTTTTGTGACACAGTGTCATTTTGTGTCATTTTGGTTGGTAGTGTGCCCCAGGATTTTGTAAATGTAAAAAGTGTGCTGCAGCTCAAAAAAGGTTGGGAAACATTGCTTTAGAGAACTGGACAAAAGATAAATTTAAATTTTTAGTGGCAATTGCTGTGGCTGATTCTCACTGGATCCTTATTGGGAAGGAAAAAGTAGACTGTGTGGCTTAACACAGCCATACAGTCACTTTTGAACATGTGATTTGGAAGCATGGGAAGTTGGCCAGAAAAATACATGCGAGTGTTGTGTCTTTTGGGCAGAAGGCATTTGCTTTTGAAGACTGTGATCTGCAACAGGCATGCAACCCTCTTAAAAACAAGATGATGATTCAATTTCCAGAAGTGCCTGTCAAAAAACAAAGATTACTTCATTTGTATCCCTTGGAAAGAGGAATAGTTGTCTTTCTTAGCGTAGCCTGAAAGACTCCTAGGACACCCTCACCACTCTCGCCTGCTTCACACTCTCTTCTCTCAACAGATGACCAATACACTTTGAAAAAATATACTCATGTCAAACTGTATTGACTTATTTCTGCATTCTCCTTACAAATCAGTTTAAATGGAAACTTCAAAACATTAAATATTGCAGGGGCGGTCCTATGATGAGACAAAGCACCTCATTGCTGGGGGCAGTGGTAGAATTTGCCATGCTTTTTCTCCTATATTCCTTGGTCATTCCTTTATTTTCAAGAATAGAACCTGGTGTATGACATACCACCAATCTTACACCTTCTAAACTAGTCTCAGCCTTCACGTGTGGTAGAAAACTTTGTTCCATTGCCACCTACCAGAACAATTGCCTTCTATACAAAGAATGGAGAAAGCAGTATCTTGTTCTTTGTCTGAAATAGCAAAATGTCTTGAACCAGACTTGGTTTGTCCATACCAGAAATCAAGAAAGTGTATTGGTAAAAGCAAAAATATTTGACAATTTGGAGCCATGATATTTTCTGATATCTGGGTTAAAGAAGCATATAGGTTTATCAGGCATGAGGTTTAAGAAGGCCTCGTGCTTGTGTACACCACTGCATGGTTTTATCACTGTCGATGTTTTTTTCCTTCAAATTCAAGAGCCCCTCTGTATAGTTCAATGAGAGATGTGAGAAGTTATACAGACCTCCTTTGAGGATCAAGAACACTTGTTTGTGAGGTGTTTTGTAGACCTTTGCAGGTTCTGGGTGGGGTTAAATCCCTTTTCTGCTTAAATACTGACTGAAAGACTCTTTGTGAACCTGCCCTTTTGGTAAACATGACATCACCTCTCATTGCCTTAAATCTCCTTCTTCAAGGCAAGACTTAACTAGTTTACAGTTTGCTTACAGAGGCACCAACATTTCAAATGGAATTAAAGGCTTCCTGGTAGGCCATCGTACATCAGTGACTGGTTCAGTGCAAAAGCAAAGATAAGCAAGATCATTCAACACATAATAAAGCAAGAGAAGTAGAAAAGGTAGCTTTGAGTAATCAATGGTACCATACACTGTTATTTTCATTATCCTTTCAATGGTGGGATTTGTTTGAAAGTGTAGAAAGACATTTCATAGCTTCAGGACAGATTTTTTTGAGTATTTTGAGTCATATAATATAGTCATCAATAGTATTGATTGTTACAGACAATTGCATTTAATTCAAAGATCTATTCTACACTGTGATGCACAGTGCATGCTAGATTCCTTCGTGTTAGGGGTCCCTATTGGAGGGACAACTGGGTCTATTACGGAGTTGGAAAGCTAGAAATAATAATAATAATAAACTTTATTTATAAGCCGCTTCCCTCTCCCCAAAGGGGACTCGGAGCGGCTTACATGGGGCCATGCCCAAACCACAAATTGGGAGTGTCTCAGCAATTTCCCCCCATCTATTTCCAAAGGGTCATGAGGTACCAATGCATGAAAAAAACTAACCTCAAATTCAGCTCAGTGCAAAAGCAGAATCTTGAGTAGGTTTGGGTACACCAAGCAGCTACTGCATACATCTATATTTCCTGTCCTGTACAACCTGATATATTGGCATCATTCATCACAGTGCGGTGCATAGTAGATTTTATTTATTTATTTATTTATTTCAAACTTCTGTACCCTGTCCTTCGCAAACCCCGAGGGGGGGGGGGACTCAGGGTGGGACTGCTGGGACTCTGTACTGTTTACTTTTAATTGAAATGAATATGAGGACATACTATAATCACAGAATTATAGAGTTGGAAGATTCCAACCAAAGCTCTGTTAAAAAAAGTCCAGTGAAGGAAGGTTCACTTATTTCAATACATTCCACTGTCAAAGAGTCCCTACTATCAGGAAGTTCTTCCTCAGTGGGTTGTTGGCACCTCTTTTCTTGTTATTTAAAGTTGCATGAAACAGAAAAACTTGCTCGGTGTTTTACCTGATGCCCATTCAAATATTTTAATATGGGTATTACATTTCTGTTTTCTCTTTTTCAAACAAAACACACACACTTTCCATGTGGGATAGGGAAGGGGGTGATGTGGGAGATGCGGGGCATGGAATGATGGTTTTCCCTGCTACTCACTGGATTTGCCCCATTGCCCCATGGATGCCCCTGATGTCCCCAGGGGCGGATCTTAGTGGAGGCAAATTAAGCGGCCGCCTCTGGGCGTCACGTAGCCAAAGGGCGCATCCAGGGCCGGGTGCCACGCCTCCAGGGGTGCTGGCAGGGTGGGAGAAAGGCTCGTACAGGGCGACAGAGGAGAGGCAGAGGCGCGCACCTTTCCCTTCTCCCTGCCTCGCCCTGCGCGTCTCATCCCTCACCCTGCGCATGCCTTTCCCCCCGCCCCCGCCGAGGATGCTTTGTGCAGGGCGAGAGAGAAGGGGGCAGAGGCGCCCACCTTTCCCGTCTCCCTTGCCCTCCGCGCGCCCCCTCCCTCTGTTGCTGCCGCTGCCACCGGTGCACGTGGGCCGAGGGAGGAGGCCACGTGGGCACCTTTACCTGGGGGCCGGGAGCAGGTCTGAGCGGCCAGATGAGCCTGCCAGCCAGAGGGCACCTAGCCCAACCCCCGAGCCCTTGCTCCCGAAATTAGCCTAGACCTGATACACACACACACACACATATATATACACACACAAAGAGAATAGGAAGAGGGGAGGGAAAAGGGTGAGAAGGGAGGAAGGGGAAGGTAAGAAGGGGAAAAAGAATAGGAAGGGGACAAGGAAAAGGGTGAGGAGGAAGGAAGGATGGGGAATGTACAGACCCACACAGAGAATAAGAAGAGGGGAGGGAAAAGGGTGAGGGCCCTTCCACACAGCCCGATATCCCACAATATCTGCTTTGAATATCTGAGTCCACACTCAGATAATGTGGGATTTTCTGCCGTGATATTCTGGGGTATAGGGCTGAGAAAGAAGGAAGGGGAATAGATATAGACACACACACACACTCAAAGAGAATACGAATAGAGCAGGGAAAATGGTGGGAAGGTATATATATACAGTATATGTATATATATATATATATATATATAGTATATGTGTGTGTGTGTGTGTGTGTGTGTGTGTGTGTGTGTGTGTGTGTGTGTGTATATAGGCCAACTTCAGCCCTCCATGTGTTTTGGACTTCAACTCCCACATTTCCAAACAGCCAGTAGGAAGTCCAAAATACCTGGAAGGCCAAAATTTGTCTATGCACCCAATCCATATATATATATATATATATACACACACACACACACACACACTATATATATACACAATATATATATACATATATATACACAAACACACATATATGTGTGTATATGTATATGTGTGTGTGTGTGTGTGTGTGTGTATATATATATATATATATATATATATATATATATATAAGTGATTGGTTGATGGGCACCAAAATACTGTTCGCTTACCATTTAAAATTACCTAGGTCCGGCCCTGGATGTCCCCTGACTTGAAGACCTCAATATGATGAGTATAGGCCAATCTGAACACAAGAGAGTATTTATTTTTAATTTATTTATTTACAGTATTTTTACCTCACCCTTCTCAACCACCAAGGAGGGACACAGAGCGGCTAACAAGGCAGCAATTAGATGCCAGAAACAATAGACAATATAAAACCATAAATACAAGCGAAGTTAAAAATAGCAACACTTAAACAAATTATCAACAAACAGTTAAATAAAAAATGATATTCCGTCTATATCCCGTTCACACCCAATCAATAAACGGTAAGTCGTATTCTCATGTCCGTCGCCATATCAGTCCATTCCAGGTAAAGTGCTGCATTGAGTTACTGTGCAAAGGCCTGGTCCCATAACCAAGATTTTACCTTCTTTCTAAATGCCAGGAGGGATGGGGTCGATCGTATTTCACTTGGAAGTACATTCCACAGGCGGGGGGCCACAGCCAAGAAGACCCTATCTCTCAACCCCGCCAGCTGCAGTTGATATGTTGGTGGAAGCAAGAGCAGGGCCTCCCCAGATGATCTTAGGTTACAAGGTGGGACGTAGGGACTGATGCGTTTGAATAAGTTAGCTGGGCCAGAACTGTATAGAGCTTTATAGGTCAAAACCAGCACTTTGAATTGAGCTCAGAAATGGACAGGCAGCCTGTGGAGCTGACACAGCGGGGGGGGTGGGGTGGGGTGGTATGCTCCTTGTATGTAGCTCCAGTTGGACTAGTTGAAGTTTCAGAACCGTCTTCAAAGGCGTAGAGTGCGTTGCAGTAATCTATTCAGGATGTGACCAGAGTGTGCATGACGGTAGCCAGATCAGACTTCCCAAGGTCGAGGCACAGCTGGCTCACGAGTCTTAACTGTGCAAATGCTCCCCTGGCCACCACCAAAACCTGGAGTTCCTGGTTCAGCGATGAATCCATTGATTCATTTGATCTGAAGAATACTATTTTATTCCTTTATTACCCTTGTTTGTTTGTTTGTTTGTTTCAGGCTAAGGGTTGTCTAGGGGCAGCTACCATGAAGATCTTATCTTACATTCCCAACAACCATGCTCGTCCTTCTATTCCTATCATTATCTCTATCTTTCTTATCCATGATTTCTATCTGTAATGTCTTCCAAGTCTTTTGGATCATCTTCTGCCTTAGTTTCTATCAGTATCTAGTAACTACTTACTAGGGGTGGTTGATCCATAAAAAATTGATTCTAAACTTGAGGGAGGGGGGGGATTTCCGTTGCTGGGTCGTCATAGAAATTAATCCGAATTTTTAAAAATAAACTTCATAATTGAAACATAATTAATAATGAAATTCATTACTATCTCGTTAGTGGGGCCAGTGTGCAGGTGATGCCCGCCTCCACACCCCCTCGCCAGCTCAGAATCAACCCGTGATAACACAGGTTGATTCTCAGCTGGTGAGGAGGGATGGAGTGCATGCCCTCCATGCCCCCTCGCCAGCTCAGAACCAACCTGGGTTAAAGGGAACCCGGGTTGGATTCTGAGCTCACAGGGGCGAAGGGAGGGGATGCCTCCCTTTCCCTCTGCCAGACCAGTAACCAACGTGCGTTCCCTTTAACCCGCGTGTCAGATGGCGACAGGAGGGTGGAGGGGGCAGCCTGGCACCCTCCTCTCACCAGCCGAGACCCAAACGGGGGTTATCTTTAATCCATGTTTGGGTGTCATCTGGCAAGAGGAGATGCTGCCTTCCACTCCCCTCTTGCCAGCTGACAACCAAAGGCGGGTTAAAGATAAATAAGGACGGAAATGACCTAATAACACACCCTTTACGTAAATGGCTGACCCGGTTTCGATTTAGAAAGGTCACTTCCGGGTTGGACGACGAGGGTCGATATAGGGTCAAAATAATTTCAAATACGAAAAATTAACGGAAATCAAAGTATTTAAACCAGAGATATCCATCCCTACTACTTACGTACCACTTCCCAAATGGAAATGCATGCTTTCCATGACAATAAAAGAGAACCCCGGTTTATATGAAATCAGCGCTTCCTAATATACAGATAGATAAACAATTGGAAATGCTATAATTTTAATTCAACATCATTGGGAAAAATAATGCCAGATGAACCAGATGTCATGGATCAGCTTAGTGTTTCATTGAACTCCAGACCATCTCCATGCCATGACTCTAGCCACAGTCATGGCATGGAGATGGTCTGAAGTTCCATCAAACACCAGGCTGATTCATGACACTCAGTTTCCATTTGTAAATTCTGGGAGTTTAAAGAAGACAACACCCTCCTTACATAAAGAAAACACACATGTAAGCATGCATGCATATTTCCTTCCTGAATGCAGGTTTTTAATTCTTATCTCTGTGCACTAGGACACAAGACCATTTTGGCAACTTAAGTGTCATATTTTTATATGTTACTTGATGCATTTAATTGCCTTTGATTATGGCTAGTCAAAATGAGATGCACTTTGTAGCTATGGGTTCTATAACTCTTACATTCTTTTAAAAACACCACTTTTTATTACATCTGAATTTTAACTGAGGCCTCTGTCCTGAGTAATCCAACAGCATGCATACGCCAGAGCAGGCAAAAACATTTGAACTTGTTTAAACAAGACAATGCTTAAGGTAATTTGTTTTTAAAATGTACATCAAAGTATCCTAAATCTGTGAAGGATAAATATAATTACATGGAGCTAAAGCCAAACTGCCTAAAGACAAGGTATTTTCATATAGCCCTGGGCCCTGTACATAACACACCCAGCTGTTCCTTCTGTAGACAAAGTAGCACATCTGTCCATGTGGTTTGACTATACACTCATAATTCATTTTTTAATTGGACCTCCCCCCAACCAACATTCCCCACTTTGGGGATGTGACAATAAAGGCTTCAGTCGTGCCAGGGCATCTGTTTTCAATGTTATGGCTCAACCTGGAATACATGAAATTAGCACAGTTGCTTTTTTTTGCAAATCAGTATGAGCTGAAATGCCCCAGAGGAGCTGCAGAGCAAAGTCTCCTCACTACTACCTACTGTGTTCATAGGCCCTTTCTATGCAGTTGAATATTGAACCAGGACTTGCAGACTTGAGGCCCTGGGATATTTATTTGAGTTGCGGAAACTATGGCATCTATTGTCATCCACCTCCCTCGGACTCTACTATTCCCTTTGTACACTGTAGCTAGAGGGCAAATGGAATTTTCCCATAAACAATGTATTATTATAAACTATCTCATTGTAATCCAATTAATGTTTTGCTTGTTTGATCTTGACTGAGCAACTTGCTAGTTTTACGAAACACCAGTTCCTGTTGGATGCAAATGGCAAGATATGGGAAGGAGAGAGTATGATTTCAGCCCATCACCTGGAGCACTTTGTGCCGGCCGGACTGAAGAGTGACAAGGCGCAGGTTTGAATCCGGGGAGAGCGTGGATGAGCTCCCTCTATCAGCTCCAGCTCCTCATGTGGGGACATTAAAGAAGCCTCCCACAAGGATGGTAAAATATCAAAACATCCAGGTGTCCCTTGGGCAACGTCCTTGCAGATGGCCAATTCTCTCACACCAGAAGCAACTTGCAGTTTCTCAAGTCGTTCCTGATGTGACCAAAAAAAAAAGCCCGTCACATGTGTTCTGCAATTTTGGACTTTCATTGCTTTAGGTGTCATCATGATGAGGATTTACACTTTTCATTACAGAAATGAGGAGAAAGATCTTCTAAACAAAAAAAGATACCCTCAAATTCACATGTAACCTAACATTCACTCAGGCCTAGGCCAAAGGCTCTCCCCCCGCCCCGCCCCCGGCTCCTCCCCACCCTGCTCCGCCCCTGCTCTGCCCCGCCCCCGCCTCCTCACGGTGCAAGGAGGAGGAAGGAAAGCCCCACCCCCGGAGCCGATGTGAGGCCTCCCCACAGCTCCTCCCTCCCTCCCTCCTAAAGCCACCATGCCGTACTGAGAAGTGGCCGAAATCGCCCTTTTCAGGCCGGCATGAGTCATGACAGCTTTAGGAGGGAGGGAGGAAACGTGGGGAGGCCCCGCATCAGCTCCAGGGGTGGGGCTTTCCTTCCTCCTCCTCGCGCTGGTGAGGAGGCGGGGCAGAGCTGGGGGTGGAGCTGGGGGCAAGGGTGGAGGCAGAACCGAGGGGAGCAGAGCAAATGGGGGGCAGCCGTGGATGGCGCTTACACTGCCACGCACATGCGCCCTTTTAAAAAAAATATTATTATTATTTTTTTTTTTTAAATAGTTTTTATTAAAGGTTTCATATTTACTACACACCACAACTAGGTAAAAGGGGGTAACATACATGGGGAACCAGGGAAAATAAACATACAAGGGGGGATAAAAACAAAGGTGACTTCCGCCTTCATTCCATACCATTAACAATAATTATTTATAACAAATCTATTAATCAGGAGCATCCCAGATGCTCTTATTTGTGAATTGTGATAATCCCTTTTATCACCTTATTTATCTTAGTCTCTAATTTTACTCATTAATTTTAATGTACTCAGCAACTTGTAGCCAGTCTGTTCTGATGTTTCCTTTACCATTATTTTGTCTCAACCAAAATGTAAGTTCATCCATATCTTTGATCTCAAATATCTTTTCTAACCATTGATCCTTTGTTGGTAACAAGTTTGTCTTCCAAATTCTTGCAAATATTATCCTAGCCGCCGTCGACAGGTAGACAAAGAGTTTTTCCATATTCTCATTGGTGAATATTCCATTGTCTATTATACCTAGCAGGTAAAGCTCTGGTTTCATTTGGAACTCAACCTGTAGGATTTCCTTGCATTCCTTATGGATAAGTTTCCAATATTCATTAGTTTTGGGGCAGGTCCACCACATGTGAAAAAAGGTACCTTCTTGTTTATCACATTTCCAACATTTATTATCTATATTCTTGTACATTATATTTAGTTTCTTGGGTGTGATGTACCATCGATGTATCATTTTTAGCCAATTTTCTTTTAGGTCAGTTGCATATGTAATTTTAAGCTGTTTGGTCCACAACCTTTCCCATTCCCTTAATTGGATGGGTCTCCCAATATTTCGAGCCCATTTTACCATGGATTGTTTAATTACTTCCTCCTCTGTAGCCCAGTTCAGAAGCATAGAGTATGTTTTTGATATATTTTTCTTTTCATTCTTGAGAATTTTATCCCATGGTCCTTCCAAAACACTAAATCCCTTAACCTTATCTTTATTAAAAATATCTCTCATTTGGAAGTAATGTAGCCATAACACATTACGATGTATTTCAACAATTTCTTCATGCGTCTTCATCACTAATGCTCCTCCTATTGACGTCAAAATGTCCTGATATTTTGGCCACTCTGTCCAACCGAGTAGCCTTCTTTGATTAGCTTCTAGAGGTGACAGCCATAGTGGTGTCTTAGTGTACATGTAATCTTTATATTTTAACCAGATTTTCAGCAAGGCGGATCTAATAAAGTGGTTTCCAAAGTTTTTTCAATTTTGGCACCTTCATACCACAGGTATGAGTGCCATCCTTTCGCAGGTCAAAGCCTTCCAGGGTTAGTGTTGAACTTTTAGATAGTAGCACCCAATCTTTCACCCATGTCAAAGCACACGCTTCATAATATAATTTTAAATCCGGTAGGCCAAAGCCTCCTTTTTCTTTATGCATGGTCATTATATTATACTTAATTCTTGGTTTCTTGTTCTTCCATATGAAATTAGTCAAATCCTTTTTCCAATTGTTAAAAATATTCATATTTCTTAGTATCGGCAGATTCTGAAATAGATACAGCATCTTTGGTAGTAAATTCATCTTTACAGCAGATATCCTTCCCAGTAAGGAGAGATTAAGTCTTTTCCATTGTTCTAATTCTTCTTTCATTTTTTTCCATTGTTCCATATAATTATCTTTCAATAAATGTAGATTCCTTGCAGTGATCCAAATTCCTAAGTATTTAAACTTGTTGACCACTTGGATACCCGTCAATTCTTGTAACTGCATTTGATTAGATTTTGAGACATTTTTCGTTATAATCTTGGTCTTTTTCTTATTCAACCTGAACCCTGCTAGTTTTCCATATTCTTCAATAGTCGACAACCATTTAGATATATTATCTCTTGGGTTTTCCACAATACATATCACGTCGTCGGCGAATGCTCTTGTTTTAAACTCCTTCTTTTGTATATTTAAACCTTTTAGTTCTTTATTCTGTCTTATCTTCATTAAAAGTGTCTCTAAGGCAAAGATGAAGATAAGCGGGGATAGTGGGCATCCCTGCCTGGTTCCTTTTTCTATCAGAAATTCCTTAGTTGCATTTCCGTTTATCCAGATCTTTGCTCTCTGATGTTGATAAATTGCCGCGACTGCATTTTGAAACTGAAATCCAATATCGATTTCTTTCATAAGTAATTTGAAATATTTCCAATTGAGGTTGTCGAATGCTTTCTCGGCATCTATTGACAGTAGTGCCAACTCTTTCTGGTGGTTCGTTTCATAATATTCAATCACATTTAGAATTGTTCTTACATTGTCTCTTATGTATCGGTTAGGTAAAAATCCATTTTGGTCTTCTTGGATCCAATCTACTAGGAAATCTTTAAATCTGTTTGCCAATATTGTCGTATAAATCTTGTAATCTGTATTCAGAAGCGAGATCGGGCGGTAGTTCTTAATATCCTCTGGGTCTGTCCCCTCTTTGTGTATCATTGTTATATCCGCAGCTCTCCACGAATCTGGGATTTCTTTTTCAGTAAGTGCCTTATTCATTATCTCCTTTAGGATTGTAACTATTTCTTCCTGCATGGTTTTATAGAAGCATGCTGTATAGCCGTCCGGTCCTGGTGCTTTATCATTTTTCAAACTCTTAATTGCTTTTTTAACTTCTTCAACAGTTATCTCCTGATTGAGTCTTTGACGCTGCTCTTCCGTGATTTTCTCCAACTTTAATCCACCTAGATAACCCATTACTTCTTCCTCCTTGACTTGCTCTTCTTTATACAGATGTTCATAGAAGAGTAGGAATTCCTGCTTTATTTTTTCATCCTCTATTATGAATTCTTCTCCCTTTTTGATTCTTACAATTTGTTGGGATTGCCTTTTCTTCCTTAGTCTCCTTGCCAGCCATCTCCCTATTTTATTGGCATTTTCAAAGGTGTTTTGCTTAATATATTTCATTTGCTTTGCCATTTGCTCGATTTCTAGATTATGTTTCTCTTTCCTTATTATTCCCAAATTTTTTTATTATTTTCTTATTTCCTGGGTTTTGTTTCAATCTATTCTCTAATGCAATAAGTTCTTCCTCAATCTTTAATAATTTTAATCTCCTTTGCTTATTCCTTGCCGAATTGTGTTGTATAAGATGGCCTCTCATCACTGCTTTATATGCATCCCAAACCGTCTGTATTTTTATATCCTCTGAGGTATTGTGTAGGAAGTATTCCTTAGTTCTCTCCTTATATTTTTTGATGTCCTCTTCTGTTTTCATCAAGTTGTCATTTAACCTCCATTTCCGTGTGCCTCTTTTCTGGTTAATCACCATTATTATCGCACCATGGTCTGATAGATCTCTAGGTTTTATTTTGATCTCTTGTACTTTAGTCGTTAAAGATTTTGTTGTCCAAATCATATCAATTCTTGACCAACTTTGATGTCGGTTAGAGAAGAAAGTGTAATCTTTAACTTTGTCATTGTGAAGTCGCCATGTATCTTCCAAATCATATTCCTTCATAAGTTTAAGAAGGTTATCTGGTAGTGTGCTTTGGTCGTCCCCGGTTGATTTTTTGGATCGCTTTGTTTTATCTTTATTCTTATCCATCACTCCGTTAAAATCTCCTAGTATTATTAAATGGTCGCAATGTTCATTAATTAATTTTTCCCTCAGAGTTTCTGTAAATTTCTTTTTAGAGGCGTTCGGGGCATATATATTACATATCAAAATCGTTTCTGTTCCAACTGTGATCTTTACTGCCACCATTCGCCCTTCTTCGTCTCTGAAGAGAAATTCGGATTTTATGTTTGAATCTACATATAGAGCTACTCCTCTTTTCTTTTCTGGCGCTGAGGAGAAATATAATTGTCCCAATTTTTGATGGGTTAGGTGTGAGACATGTCTTTGGCTGATGTGTGTTTCCTGTAATGCCACCACATTAAATTTTCCATTCGTTATTTGTTTAAAAATCTGTTTTCGTTTATTTGGTGAGTTAAGTCCATTTACATTATTAGAGTACACCCTCAATTCCTGTGCAAAACTACTCATTACAATCACTAGTCATTGGTTCTCCTACAATTTCGTCTTCATCTTCCTCTTCTTCTTCTCCGTCTTCTTCTTCTTCTGTTGGATCGGGTACTGGTACATTGGCTGACGCTGCCCCTTGATACTCGGGGGTGTTGAATCTTTTCCTTTTAGGTTTGTTCTGCTTATCTCTCTCGGCTGAGCTTAGAGGTGTTCTTATTTTTTTCTCCTTTTCTAGTCTTTGATAGAATTCTTTTGCCTTATCTTCGGTGGTAAGCCAGAGTCTCTCGTCTTTGTATGTCACCATAATCCCCTCTATTCTTTCCCATCTAAACCGAATGTTTAGACGTTTTAACTCTGTTGTTAGGAAGAAGTACTTCCTTCTTCGGTTTAGCGTAGTTATGGGGAACTCCCGGAGCACCAGCACCTTAACTTCTTTGTAGTTAATAGGATTGGTATTGCTTCTCCTCCATATTTCATCTCTATATCTTGTCCTGATGAAATGGACTATCACATCGCGTGCTGTCTTATTTTTCTTTGCATAGTTGGTTTGAATGCGGTAGGCTTTGTCCACCTCTCTGTCTACTTCCCTTTCTGGTGTTTCCGTCAGATTAGAGATTAACAATAGTATTGTTGCTCTAACGTCCTCTCCCTCTGATTCTGGAATGTTCCTAAAACGAAGCTGGTGTTCCATCTCTCTATGCTCCAATCTTTCTTGGGTCTTTTCCATACCAAAACTCTTTTTCTCCACGGCTTCCACCTTCTTTTGCGTTTTTTTCTGGGTTTTTTCCATTGCCAACTGGTCTGTTTTCAATTGTTTAACCTCCTGGTGGGTTTCCTTCATCTCTTTCTTCATTATGCTCCACTCCTCCTTTAGTTCTTTCTTCATAGTGTTCATATCGTCTTGCGTGGCTCTCTGTTGCACTTCCAGCTTCTCTGTCAGGGTTTGGAGTGTGTCCTGTTTCACCGATATCTTTTGAATGTCTCTTTGAATTTCCCTAAACATTTCTTTTATGCCTCCCTCTTCTGGTCCTTGACCTGTGAAGGAGCCCCTTCTTGGCAGTCCTTTAATATCTTTGGTATTCCCTTTTGATGCAGCCATTTCTTCTGTTTACTCAATGTAGCAATTTATCAACAAATTAGATTACTAGCAAACATATATCTTCATACAGTGTCTATCACTATTTCATCTCAATTACCATTTATCTCAAATTCATTACTTATGTCCCATCTAATTTACCATGTTCCTCAATCAATCAAGTAGTTATCCAATCACTATCATTCAAAGAGGGTAAATCAGTTAATGCCCCTTATCAGATTTTCCCAAATTAATTATTTCCCTCTTTTTCTCTCAGTATATTATTTTCTTAATAAGAATATTAGAATCATAAATACAGACAGTAAAAATAATTCTTAGTAGCTTATTTTAAAAATATTTTCCCACTCAATTGATTATGGCAATTTCAATAATTGAGTAATTAATTTTAAAAAGTTAGGGATTATAATTTTACAAATCGATTAGCAGTACACTTCAATTCCCTTCAGTTCCCCTTAAATCAATATAGACAGTATAGTCAACACTTATATTTCAGCCCCAGTCTCAGTTCTTTTCGCCCTTAATCACAGCCGCTTCTTCCCTCTTTCCTCTTTGTAATTTCGTATTCTTGGTATTAGAGTCAGAACGCTTTACTATTATTTCTCAATAGTCCACCAACTCCTCCAATCTCGTCTACTTCTCTTCCTAGTCCGTCGGCCCCGTCAGCTCTCCGTCCGTCGTCCCCCTCCACTCCTTGCCTTCCCGGGATCTAGCCGCCTCCGATCGCCGCCTCTCCTGGCCACTCCTGGCCTTTCCTGGCCGTTGATCGGCGCCGCTGCCGTCCCTCTCGTCTGCTTCTCGTCCTTGTTATTTATTCAATTATTCTGTTATTCTGTCGCCGAAGAGGTGATATTTTCTATAATTTTCTATAATTTTCTGTGGTTTATTGGCTCTATGGTGCCCTTGCGTCACTTCCGGCTTCCTGTCCGCCACTTCCTGGTCCGTCTGGTTGGCTTTCCCCCGTCACCGCTCTCTCCCCCTACCTCCTCTTTATGGTTGGGGCTGGTGTGGCTTCGTCTTTCTTCCCCCTTGGTTCCGGCCTTACTTCCGGTTCTTCAGTCTTCCTCCGCCCCAGAGAAGGCGCGGCTTCTTTCCAGCACTCGGTGTTTACAAGAAGGGGAGCCTCCAGACTAAACAAATTCTCCCAAGGTCAGTTCCATCTTGTTTCCTCAATGTTTTTGATAGGGTTCAATTCCCATAAGAGCTCGCCACAATTAGGTATCTTAGATTTCCCTTATTTCTCCCGTATTTCCCCAATGTAGTTCAATTGTCTTAATTTAATTTGGGTTCCTTTGTCTTTCCCTTTGGCCTCCGGATGGCAGGTAAATTTAGAATGCCACTTTGGTTCTTGGTGCACAGCTGGGAAGAGGGTTGCCGAGTCTGCCGTTTATATTGTACAGTCTCTCTCTCTTTTTGCTTTGCCTCCTTTTTTTTTTTGTTTCCAGGGGTCCCTTATCTACCCCCCCAGTTTTTCAGGGATGTTCTCTCCGGTATTGGAATTTAGGCTTTTATTTAGCTTTTGGGGAGACTTACATTTGCTCTCCTTTCTTTATCTTCTTTCTTTTCTGATGGTTAGTGGGCGCGTGGAAGTTACTGCAGGGTTTCCCCCGCTTCCCTGCTCTCAATCCGCTCGCCGCGGTCTTAAACCCCCGGACCCGTCTGATCTCCCTCCTTGAGGGGGGGAGACACCCGGGGCCACGGAGGGACCTGCTGGCTTCGCGTCACTCACCTCCTCGATCCGAGGTGAGAGGGGGACTCATAGAGTCCTCCAAATCGGTGAGACAGGGTGGTCGCTCGGGAGCCCTAGCGAACCGTGCCTTCCCTCATGGCCGCCTGGCCTTATGGGTAATCCGGGCCTGCATTCACTTATAGAACTGATTTCAATGAAAACATACTGAGCAGCACTCAGATGCAAGAAATGGCAAGTGCTCTTTTTCTACTGCCTGTTTACCAAAAGCCTGAGAAAGCGAAATAAAATCCTAAAGAAAAAAACTAACACTATGTAACATGATTTGTGTTCCTGGGTCATTTCCTAATTGGTTCTATTATAAAACAGGGGGGAAAGCAGCAGCCCATTTTGCTATAGTTTCCCAATTGATATCTCATTGAGTCTCAGCAAATCAACAGTTTGTGGCAGCTACAAAAAGTTTCTGGAGTATAACTGTTTAATTGTGCAGTATTTCAAAGTAAATACGGCACAATTAAACAGTAATAACACTTTCAAACCAGGAACAAAAATTCAAATTTTGTTACATAGTGTAATTAGCGCTTCCGCTCATCTTGTCATGGCAGCCATATGTCAATGTTTGAGCATAAGGCCTTAGTTGTTTGCTTCTCCTCTCTTCTTCTTCCATCTCCATCTTTTAAACAGCTGTAGACATTTGCTGCTTTGAAAGGCAGTTCTTCTGTTTTATTTGCATTCTTAAATAAATGCGCACACACACTCCCTTGAGTGAAGCAAATTACGCTTTTCTATGAGCTATAGAACAGTGGAAGGGAGTGTGTTCCTACAAACCCCTTGTCCCATTTTTTAACAAAAAGAGGACGTAAACCATTAGAACTGGTGATTTCCCTTGAATGGCCATCATTGGGAAGAGATGCTTGTGGAATAGTTTGCTCTAGGGACTAGAATACTTTGGCTATCTTTGGATATTATACATCTCTATGTGTTGTTTATGTATATTTGCCATTTGTTGCTTTCCACCAGATAGCCAAATGGTTGTAGCTCTCCCTGATCATTTGTTACCATTAATAACCTCATCAGACTTGCTACATGGCCCGTCCTATGCCGCTTGTTCTCCCTTTTCAGGACGGAGCCCTTCCCAAGACATACATCAACTTCTGACTGGGCTCTGTTCAGAGAAGGGAGAGCAAATGGCATATGCCACCACACCTGCAACGCGGGAGCTTTCCCATGTTGCCTTATCAACAATGGTGGGAAGCTGGACAGTGATGCTTCTCTCCATGGGATAGGGGGAAAGGCAAGTAATGTGATGCAGGGCGTGAAGTGACGACATCTCCATGGCCTCTGCTGGGCTCCCATGGATTTTGTGAATCCATGGGCTTTGTGATGAGGTTGTAGGATGACTTTATACATCACTATCTCCAGCAGACACTGCTCTTGTGGGTTTTTAGGGATGGGAATCATTGGACACTCTCCTAGCAGCTGCATTAAATGGTCAGTGTGTAGAGTCATGTAATTCAGTTAAATGCAGTTAAACTGCTTTATATGAGTCAATGCTAGCCATATAATGCAGTTTCAAACTGTGTTATATGGCAGTATAGATGGGGCCTCAGATTAGCCAATCAAATTGGAGGGGTGAGGGAGATCATTTTCAGATTATATTTTTTATAATCTCCCGTCCAGCATGGTCACTGGGTGATTCTGGGCCTTTTAGTCCAAAAAAAAACTTTACTTAGAACTGTTTCAAATATTTCTTTCAAAAAGCCTTTTAGAACATGTCTAGTTGCAGACGTATCAAATTCTGGCTTTGGATGGTTCAGAGAGTAAAGGGAAATTCATGCGGAAAACCGAAAGCGCACTTTGCCATCCCTTTTCAATTTTCCTACTTCTTTTCCTGCGCCTGTTATTATAGCTGCCTTTAGAGAGACCAAGTAATGTTTGTGGGTGAGAAGCAGTTGCCAGAGGAGATCACTTCTGAGAAGGGAGTTTTTCTTCTGGCTTCAAGGACCTGTCCTCAAATTTCCTGAACTTTTGCTTGCCTGACTAGCGGTCTACAGAACTAGAACATCTAATCTCAGGGTGAAGGTTTGGTTTGTACAGACAGAAACTGAAGAGGCAATATTTACGGAGGTCAATGCAAATATTTTACACTTGACCAATTTGCTTTGCCTTTGGTTCAGAAGAAGACAAACACCTCAGCAACACATTAAAAAGCCTTAATGTGCTCATTCTGGCATTAAAAGCAAAAGGGATACACTGTTTTATATGATTGCACTACTCAATCGGGATAAGATGAGTTCTATTAGACCAATGATTTTCAACCTTTTTTGAGCTGCAGCACATTTTTTACATTTACAAAATCATGGGGCACACCACCAGCCAAAATGACACAAAATGACACTCTAACACAGTAATACATATAGTTAATATGTTTTAAATGTATTTATACACTCACTTAGTGTGAAACCTGGGCCTGTTTCAATGAACACAAAATAGATATCCTGGCAGGAATGGTAGAAAGACACACACGAAGCTCTTGCTCAACAGGTGTCAGTCTCTCTCTGTTTTTAATTTTTATCGCAGTCAAGCTTGAGATGCTCATCTCACACAGATATGTGGTTGAAAACGGGAGCAATGTTACCACACACCAAGCACAGCGGAGGCAATGCCGTCGCATCACCGGTGAAAGTGAATCCAAATAAAAGATAGCTGTTTACTTAGCCGCGTCTGAGCGAATCCAAGATGGCGCGACCATAGTACTCTCACATCACTTCTTAGGTGGCGTGAGAGTGCTATGGTTCCATTTCTTAAACAGACAGATGCGCCTTATAGTTTATTTAGGAATGAAGTTTGAAAATAATTTCCCACGGCACACCTGATGATCTCTCATGGCACTAGTGTTCCGTGGCACACTGGTTGAAAATCACTGTATTAGGCCACTGTAAAAACAGAGGAAACAGCCTTTCTTTCCTAAAATCTTTCCTATCAAATGACCCTGAGCAAATCATGCCGTCTCAGCCTTAGAAGAAGACAATGACAAATCACCTCTAAATAAACCTTGCTTTTAAAAAATATGATAGGGTTGATATACATTGGAGTCCATTTGAAAGCATGTAGCAACTCACAAAGGATAAAACAAGCACCCAGTTCTGTGCCTATTATCACCTCTCTCCAGTAACCACTAGACTTTAAAATAACATACTGGTTTAGTATATGGTTAGGATATTTGAAGGATTAGATTTTGTTCAGTCATACATTCAATTATATGGATGTTAATTCCCCACTGAATAGTGCACTTCTCCAGTGTTGTCCCACAGTTCTTGGTGGTTTATCCAACATGTGTACGAATATTATTTTGGAAGAGAATATATTTTTATGGCTGGAATTCCCTATTGCAGTCCACATTGTGTAAGCTACATAGCAAAGGCACCAAGAAACCCTGTTTTTTTTAATTACATTTCAAGTATATGTATCAGGACACTGCCAAAAACATCCTGATACACATCAAGCTCTATCAATGTATGCCATCAAGTCATGCATTGGTCTCAATGTGTATCATTCACTTTGTTGGCTCCCTTACATAGTTATGTAACAACAGTCCTTTGGTGAACATGGATGTTATGGGACAGCTTGATTCTATTTCCTGCAGATGTATGTCAACTACTTACAAAGACATGAGTTCTGAAGTGAATTTTGGCCTTTATAAATACTTAATGTTAGAAAATTAATGTGGAAACGAAGGAAAAAATACAGAATGGAAAGATTCACCCATTTCTTGCGTTGTTCTTGCTTTCCAGATGTTTTTGGCCTACAGCTTTCAGAAACTCTAACTATTGGCCAGGCTGGCTGGTACTTATAGGAAATGTAAGTCAAAAGACCTGAAAAGCATTATGTTGAGAAACACTGCTTTAGCTATTAGAGGATGAAACATTTTATTAGCAAGCAACTAGAAATTAGTGACATTCAACACTGCCATGCTTCCCCAGCTGTGTAACTTCTTTCTCTGACTACAAAACAATTATTCTATACTACAGAACCAGATGACTGAAAACAGAATGACCATTACAAAGGTTGTTCTTTGACATCATTATCATTGATGGTAGGAGAGGAATCAAAACAATATTCCATAGATGGATGAATTACCATTGCAGAGGCAGGGACAAAAAAGTAATCTGCTTTACGCAAGGAACCTGAGTTTCATTTTGTTTTTAATACAGATAATTAACTCAAGAAAATTGCCTTGGTTTGAGATGTGAAGAGGCAAAATAGCATCAGCAAGGAAATGAGAACTCATCACATTATTTTGCCTTTTCTGGTGGTAAATTTATATATCAAACAGATGGAAAAATAACCACAGTTATGCATTATGGTAGGACTGGAAGAGAGGATTTGATAGTTTATTTTGCCTTTGCCTGAACGGATATACAATGAAGCTGAAGAAAAGACTGCTGTTCGTTTCCACTATCTTTGTATTAAATCATTCCTTTGAATGAACGGATGTAGTGTCTATTACAGCTCTATCAGAATATTTTCACATTTTTGTGGATATGCCAAAGAATATGCGATTTATGGAAATACTGAGAAGTACTTCAGGAACAGATAGGAGATATACTAACACTTGCATATTTCCTGCTTCCCACTTTGAAACATTAAAAGGAAGCCATTCAACAGGTGAGGGGAGTAATGAACAAGAGAATGCTTCCAAGTAGGACCATCATGCATGAATTACACTTGCAACCACTTAAACTGTGGAGGATTTTTAAAAAGGTTTTGAAACACAACAAAGGGATAATAATAATTTAGCCTTACATTTGTAGACCTAATTCTTCAATCTCTCTCTTTCATTCGTAAACCCCAATGATACAAATAGTAAAAATATACCAAGAAAATAGCTACCAAATAAAACATCACAAGAGCACTGTGAAATCATAAGATGATCAGTTATCTATAGCAGTAGAAAAAGAATGGGTGAAAGTAGCCCCCGAACAACTGAACAACTGAGCGCCACATCCAGCAACGACCAGAGAGTTTTGCAGGGGAAGGAGGACAGAGTGGCAGCCCCGGCAGCCCAGAATAGTAAGTGGGCTAGTTAATGGGCGGCGGAAGTTGAATCTGAAGAGCATCTGAGACACAGAGACTACCGACGCAAACTCCAGCATCGGCGGTTTGGCCCTAGAGTTTTCTGGGGTCTGATGGCCGGAAGCTGGAGCCGGTCTGGAACTTTAAACCCTCCTAAAGGAGCAGCATGGAGTGGGGAGGGCCTCCCAAATCGCCATGGTTGAGACCCCTCCTTGCCATCTGCTGAGGTTACGGTATGGACCCTTAAAACCTGACTACAAGACTGCTTGGTCCCTAATCTTACCTATGGCCCCTAAATTGACTATTGATCCCACCTGATATGCTACCCTCAGTTCACCCCACTTGTTTGTATTTATTTATTTAATGTTAGGTAATGTGTTGTTTTATATGTGTATTCTGTACTGGATTGTATTTATGCATACTGCTGTAAACCGCTCTGAGCCTTTGGGGAGTGGCGGTCTATAAATGTGAAGCATAAATAAAATAAATAAATAAATAAGTTCTATAGATTAATAGGTGTCTTCTATTTAATTCCATTACTTTTATACCAATTTGCTGTGTCCTCTTTTCTATAATTCCCACTGCTTTTCAGATTAACTTGGAGAGCTTCCAGACAGCACAAAAATGCGTGTTTTAAATGGGGGTTAAAAAGTCCTGAAATCTGGCTATAGTTCTCCACACAGACCTGTTAGTCCTGGGATTAGGCCCATCGCTGTCCTCAGAGGATTCCTCTGTATCGGAACGAGATGGAGGGTGGATGGGGGACATCCAGAGGAAGGGTTTTTTAAAAAAAAAATCGCTTTATTATGCACTGGACCATATATCCGATTATGCGCACATGCAAATATCTCAGTATAAATATAAATATATATGAGGTTCAGCACATTACTGAGTGAATTTTTAAATAAAACTTCCACCCATTTTCTTCCTTCCCCTTAATTGTTTATTCACTCTCTCTTTAATATTATAAATCTTAAAATAAAGAGTTTCGGGGGAGTTCTAATTTTTCTCCATTCATCCTTCCTTTAAATCAGCTGTGTGTCTGTTTCACAGCCCCCAGTCAGCTGATCAGCTGTTTTAGGCTTTTAAAAAGCAGACATGTACTGGAGCAGTCTGGGGAGGGAATGAAATCACATGTTTTTTGCGAGTGGAGAAATAGACAGTGCTGCAAATATGCATATTTTCTAGCCGGAATCTGGATAAAAGAGGACCTTTTACCCCATGTTTTTCTTCCATTGTAGTGAATCATCATGATTTTATTGCTAGTGTTATGTACCCCCCCCTTAAACCAGTAAATGCTATGTCTTAGGTGCTGTGTAAACTAGATGGGCCCTTGGAGAATTTCAAAAAATCATTATGGGACTATAGCATGAACAGTTGGATGAAATCTTCAATCCATCTTGTCTCCTTACATTTTGCCAGCAAATATATGCACACATTGCATTGGTATCAAGTAACAATGTAAGGAGACATAAATTTATTTATTTATTTATTTACTATTTTTATATGCCACCCTTCTCAACCCCGAAGGGGACTCAGAGCGGCTTACAGCAAACAACAATACTGCCAGAGTGGCTTACAATGTACATATAACAATATTGCCGGAGTGGCTTACAGCAAACTGAAAAAACAACAATTAACATTACTGTCATAGCACAACATTAGCACTACACATCATATTGCACTACAAAATATCGCAATATTGTTAGCAATATTGCCTGTAATACAAATATACAAATTATAATATCACGATATATATAATATATCACATTATCATTGGCAGTATTATACTGTGTTACAATACAACACCACCAATATCAAATGCATATTCCACAAACCATCCCGTAATCATATTATTATTACATTACAATGATTATACTATAACATAATACAATATATTGACATTATGTTAAATTATAATGTAATGTAACATTATATTATATCATATTATTATATTATACTATATTATTTATAAAATAATAAATAAATATAATATAATAAATATTAGGTGACACCTAAAATTATACCCTATTCTGATATTGCAATGCTGCCTCGTAGGCACATTGAAAGGGAAGGGAATTCAGATGAACCCAAAGTTTGGAAAAGTCAACTTTTGAATTACAACTCTTAAGCATCTTTGGGAACATAAGTTCTGGAAATAATCTTGTGGAGAATTCAAAGGACAGAATATATTTATGGTCATCCATTCACTGGGATTCTTCTATTGAAGTCAGAATCAGTACAAGCAGTGGTTACACTGCAAGGAGCTGACACGATGGTTGGTAATTTTGGGTAAGCCCAATGAACTGAAGAAACTCCATCTATTTCTGCCGTCTGTTCACTCACAACCTGGGAAGTCCCAGCAGTGAGCACTCTGTGCTGGGTATGACCTGAGTTAACTAGACCTGGGTCAACCAATTGTTTTCACCAGATGGATGATCAGGACTATCAGTGTTTTAGAGTGATTGCTGCACAACAAAGAACATTTTTTGAAAAGTTTTCGTTTGAGCTTTGGCTCAAGTGTGTCATGGCATTTAACTTGCAATGTTAACTCACAATGTTTTCCTCAAAGAAATACAGAATGTTTTTGAGTTATACAATAATGGTGTTGCCATAGTACTTTGTGTAATAATAATAACTGCAAAGTCTCCACTCATGCAAATAGCTTTTGGGAGAATTCATATTCTCTGGTTGGTTTTTTTAAAGCATATATAACCAGATGTTTGGTGCATGTTTTTTAATCAAATATACCCAGGAGCCATCATTTATCTTGTCAGTGTGGAAAGCTTCCTTTCCAGGTAACTTGAACCTCTTTGTCAGATAAACTACTTATTAGGTTACAGTTTGGGAATTAGCCATTGGGCCAGAGGGTAAAATATTTTGTTTAATAGCAAGCTTGTGGAATGTACTAGCTTCACTGGCATAATCTCTTTTTAAGGTAATGTCAGTTGAAGACAGAGATAAGCCCTTCCTCAGAATAACATTCTTCTCTTTCTATCCTTTGCTTTTTACATTTACACACACAAGATCAAGTTAGTGAGTGTGCTCAAAGCAGAACGGGCTATTACATTTTCTCTGTCCTATTTTGATTTCTGTATGCCATTCTAAAACTGGCTTTGCATAAAAATCAACACTGTTCACTCAGTTCATGTAGAAGTTAGATTTATCGTATTTTAATCCAATATATTTTAATGTGATTTAATTTAATGCTACACCTCTTGTATTTATTTACTTACTTACTTTATTTATATTCTGCTCTTCTCACCCCGAAGGGGACTCAGAGCAGACTACAGGTACACATACTTAGCAGACAATCCCTGCCGTTTCCACATACACACATATAGACGAACAGAGGCAAACTCTGGCCACCAGGGGGAGCTGATGCACTCCTAATCTCTCAGTGTTCCCAGCGTCACTTGTTGTTCCTTCCCCATTTCTCAGCATTTCCTGGAGTTCTTTAATGGCCTCATAATTCAGTCAAAATTTGCCTCCCCACTTAATGTGGTACCTTTATCTCCTACTTGACAGATGCAACTGTCTTTCGGGCTGTAAAGGTCGACAGCAGGCTACACTTAAAGGTCAAGTACCCACCTTGACCCAGGCAGGCCTCGAACTCATGACCTACTGGTCAGAGAGATCTTATGCAGCTGACACTTAACCAGCTGCGTCACATTCCCGGTGTATGATGTGTTGTAATTGTGTTTGTGTGTTGTCGGCATCGAATTGCTGCCCTGAGTTCCCCTTCAGTGGTTGAGAAGGATGGGGAAGAAATGTTGGAAATAAATAAATGAATTTATTTACAAATGCTTTCAATCAAATGAATCAAATGAACTATTCACTTATTATTACAATCAGCCCTCCAAATTTCCCCCCCCCCCCCCAAGGAAAAATTCCAAAAAGCATTTAATATAAGAGATTAACCTTAGCAGTCGAAAGTAGTCTGCGAGTAGAGAAATAACGAACTGCATAGCGGGAGAGATCTTTTAAAGACTTTATAACACCAATAAAAATAATGAAGATCGATTGCCGGCAGAAGCTCCAGCGGGCAGGCAGGCTCTCCGTCATAGGTGGAGGAAGAAAGGTGGATGGAGCAGCAGCACCCTCCTGCGACGCAGTGGAGCAACAGCACCCTGATGGCGCAATGGAGCAACAGCACCTGGAGATGGAATCTGGAAGATCATGTTCAACCAGGAAAAAGATCCTCCTACTATATGTTGTTGTCTGTCTTGTATGTCATACTAACGGCAGGGATTGTCTGTTCGTATATGTTCTGTAATCCGCTCTGAGTCCTCTTCGGGGTGAGAAGAGCAGAATATAAATAAAGACTGAGTATTATTATTAATTGTGTAGTGATTCTGTGTGATATTGGAAGAAGTTTGCCAAACTTCCTCATTAACTTCCACAACAGACTTGGCTATAAAAAAAAATTAAAACCCATGATTCATCCTTTTCCATGGGATATACAGTATATTTCATGCGGTAAAGAAACAAATGGATTACCAAATGCACCCTAGTTCCTTATAATCCAAAGATGTGTGGTAAATTTCTGGTTCAGAAGAAGCCGCCATTGACTGGTGGTACAATCTGGTAAGAGTATTTCCTGGAAAATTCCATTAAAATTAATGAACTTGCTAGGAAGATGTTTTGCCAGTTCCCACTGACTTCAATAAACCTGAAGATGTCCTGGTGGACTATATTGCTATGCATTGTCGTTTGTACTAATATAATGCAACTCAAAGAGATGCATATGACTACTTTACAGTTTCAAGAACTTTGAACACAGTTTTAGAGCACATCTATTTGAGGGAAATAATTAAAGAAGCCTTTGTCTCCTTTAGAAAAGAATAAAGGGAAAATGAAATGCATGTCATATGGTGGAAATCTGGTAAACTTCAAAGACGGAATTAGAACTAATTTTAAGAATGGCAACAAGTTTCTGATTTTCTGACGTTTGAACATTATGCCAGATTTAATGTTATAAAACATTAATATGCCTTTCTATTGTAACTCATAATGTAGAAGGAATGTTTTTGGAATAAAACTTCTTTCAACATTACCCAGTGGCACTGTATAACAGTCTGAGGTGGTAGGTCCTTCAGTGTTCTTTAAATTTTGGAAAAAAAGTGCTTATTAGAGCCACTGAATTCCATCATTTCATCTGACTTTTTAGGGGAAATTGCAGTCAGAAGGTATGAACTGGTATCTTAAGTGAAAGCTTGTTGCAGTGCTCACCAGAACTAGAATAACAAAAAACATTGGCACAATTGTGTGGATGCAAGCCATGTGATAACAAGAGTGGTCATACTAGTATGCAGCCACAATCAGTGCCCCTTCTACATTATACTAATATCCGAGTGGACCTGGGTTAAAACAACCCACTACCTCTCGGGTTGTAGCCCCCACCCCCAACCCAAACCCCAGGCCTTCCTGGGAGGGGTTGCTAGATGGCATCCCAGATCAACCAATGGTTGACCTGAGATGCCATCCAGCCCCCATTTTGGCCCTCAAACTTACAGGAGGGCCCTGTGGGCAATTCAGGCTCTCTCCAAAGTCCTCCTGTGTCAGGAGGGGGGGGGGGGAGAGAAATCCCCCCCATGTGCCATTTTCTCATAGGAGGACTGTAGAGGACTGTAACTTCAAAGGGTAGCAGAACTATAAACGCTGGGTCTTGGAATGGATCCCTATCTCGAGGCAACTTTGCAAACTCCAAGACCATGGATTCCTGAACGGGCCTTGGGCCTCCTTGCTTAAGAACTTTGCCTGCCCAGCTTGCTGGCTGCCTCGTTTGGATTTGGCCCACTTTGGGCAGAAAGACTTTGCTTGCTTTGAATCCTGATTGCCAAGGACTATATTCAATTGTTACTATCCTGGGACATTGCTGCTATTTACTGATGCTGCTTTAAGTCACTATAGGCTGCTTCCTGGCCTCTTTCCTATAACCAGTTATTCTAAATAAACCTTTTGTACCTCAGCTGTGGTTTATCAAGGGAGGTTCCAAGTGTCTTGGGCGCAACATCCAGACAGTATTCCCACAGTTTCCTGGGAAGTCTTTGAGGATGTAACACGAGCATCTGCTTGTCCGATTTTGATGGATTCATTTCAATTGGTGAAACCCAAGGATGTGGACAAGATAAAAGGAAGCAAACAGTGCAAAAGAGGGAAGTTATGGCTTTACAGTCAGACGTCCACACAAGTTGATCAACAGAAATGGAATGACAAGCAGTTTGTGAATGACGAAATGAAGAAGTCACAAGTATGTTTGGTGGAGATGAGAGACAGGGCCTTCTCGGTGGTGGCCCCTCGGCTGTGGAATGCCCTCCCTATAGATATTAAATCGGCCACCTCCCTTTTAACATTCCGGAAAAAAGTCAAGACGTGGCTTTTTGAACATGCATTTGCAAATGCAAAGTAATTGACATAGGAAAATGGAACAACTGGACAATGAGTCCGGACAACGTTTTTAACAATGAGACACTATGAATTTATATCTTATTGATTTGTGTAGTTTTAATCATATGTTATGTTTTTAATTGTATTTATGACATTGTAAGCATTGAATTTTGCCCCGTTAACCGCCTTGTGTCGCCTACTGGCTGAGAAATGTGGTATACAAAAACGGTAGGTAAATAATAAGTAAGTAAATAATCCCCGGAAACTGTGGGAATACCCACCCCCACCCCCTACCCTCAAGCCCCCAGACCCCTTAGAAAAGTAATAAAACCTTTCATAACTCTCCTGGTTCATGCCAAGAGAGTGAGGGGGGGGGGGAAATCGCTCCTTCCCCCCATTCTCCTGGTGCGTCATTTCCATGCGCCAGGAGAGTCGGTCGAGGCTTCTAATGGAGGCCACATAAGATGTTAATACTTTTCTAAGGGGTCTGGGGGCTTGGGGAGGGGGGTAGGGCCTCCACACGTTCACTCGGGCTAGTCCCGAGAGAACGTCTAGACATCCACCAGAGAAAGCACGTACATTTTGGGGATAGTTTCTTCCCTGATGCCGATTCCATGCCTAGAGAGATCAGAGAAGCATGTGGCTATGTTTTTATGCCCAGGCAATGGTACAATAATTTCTCCCCCGATGCCTATTTCATGCCTAAAGAAGGGATCAAAGAAGCAGGTGGCTATGTTTCCAGGCCCCAAAAAAGACTGAATACATCAAGATCCTCCAAAGGGCTCCGATGATGCAACCATCAGTTTTCATTAGTATAGCTAGATGTGTCTCCATTCCTCCTGTTCTCAACCAGCAAGAGAAGGGGCCATAAAGGGGCTATTTCATTACAATAGTGTATCATGCGAGGGAACTTTGGGCATTTTGAAAGGAGAAAAAAAAACAAATTCTATGACAACAAAAGCAACAAAAAAGTCATGCTCAGATAAGATAAATGTTGCACATATCACTAATAGACTGACCATCTGACTGCTCTACTAAACATGATTAGATTCTGAAGGAAGAAGAAGAGGCATATATTGTAAGTCAGGCCTCAGTGTCGCCTGATAGCAGAGCTGTAGCAGACGCTGAGTTATCTCCAGCTGAGAATGGAGTGCAGTTGGGAGAGCCTAATGAGCTTTCAGAGGCTGGAGTGAGAAGGAAACAAAATGTAAGCAATTCCAGCTCTGAAGGGTTAGAGCAGAGGAAAAGGATTCGGCAGGAACTTACAGCTTCTGCAGATTCAGAGTCATTTGGGGATGTTCCTGGAGATGTGGAACTGGAGTCAGGAGAAAGTGATACTGAGCTTGATTCAACGTTAGTAAAAGAAGTTCAGGATATATGTAATGCTGACTCCAGCAGTGACACATTTATGGGGTTTGACAGTGATAAAGATTGGCCCACTGATACTTCTGGGAATGATTGGGAAACACTAAGTTTTGAAAGACACTGGGAGGCTTGGAGAGACACTGAATGGCAGGCAGCTGTTTCACCTAATCAAGATGAGTGTGACACTGATGAATCTGACCTTTAGTGTATAAATTGTGGGTCTGGGAAATAGGCCCCTTGTGGCAGGCAAGGAGTTGTGTCTGGTGTCCTGTTGCCGTGGCGTTCCTGTTTATCCTGATTTCTGGTATCGTGTTCCTGACTACTCCTACAACCATGTATCCTAATGGTGGGGTTTATCTCTACTGGATCTTCTCTCCTGTTAGACCTTGGATTGTCTCCTCGTTTTTCCTCCATTATTTCTCCTGCCCTTGACCTTGGACCGGCTACAGACTACGCGTTTTGGATTATCCTACAAAGGACGTCGCAGAGGATGTCCCTGAGTTTGCCTTGGATCCTCCTGCAGTGCTTTTTTTGGGCTTCCCTTGGGTTTTGTGGGGTTTTTGCCAGTTTGCTAGTTTTTTGTTAGTCCCATTCCCATTCCTTGTGAAAGAAACCTTTTGTTACCCCCTTTTACATCTGGGCTTGGCCCTAATTGACATCTGAGTTACAACACATATCACTAACAGACTGACCATCTGAGTGCTCTACTCAACATGATTAGATTCTGAAGGAAGAAGAAAAGGCATATATATTTCAAATGCAAAAACATAATGCTTTATTATTGTATAACATTTAGCACTTGAGTGATGTGATACTCCATAAGGAGAATGCATCCTAAACACATGCTCTAAACAAAGAAGGATAGTGTTTGGAGTTTTGTGGGTTTTTCCCCTCCTGTCCAGTCAAGTGAAGAGCCAACTTCCACAAAGTTCGGTCACACTCCTGGCTTTACTTGTGGGCTTTTCAAACATGTCTCAAATGTGCTCATATGGGTGGTCTACCTACCACAGGGTTTCTAGCAGTAAGCTACTTTGTTTACCAGTGCAAGTATGATAACAAACTGTGTACATAAGCACAAAACAGATTTTATTATTGTTAGTTAGAAGGAAGAAAATAATGAACCATAACAGAACGTATCTGCCTTTTGCAAAACATACTGTTCTTTTGCATTTAAAAAATCTTAGTTTTCTGTAGAAAGACAGATGTTTACTGGCCATTATTCTTTTTGAATAAAACATAGATGACCGATTCGTAATCTCAAAAATAAATAAATAAAGTTCATGGCCATATGTGGGCAAGTGTACAGACATTAATATCAGGTCAAAGTGGTAAGGAACAGTATGCAAAAATAAAATTAATTATGCATGCCTTTGAAATATAGTTGGCCAAAGTAGTAAACACCATGGTGAAAACAATACTTTCTTGGAAAAATATTCAATGATGCTGACTAAAAATCTATTTTATGTTTTATCCTTGCTTCTCTACTCATTAAGCTATTCATCGCCATCCTTCTTCGTGGTTCTGTGCTGGGATACTCCACAGAATATAGATATGCTCCTACTGTTCTAGAGTTCCACCGAGTCATAATTTCTCAAATTTGAAAGTACTATGATGAGTCCAAAGTTTATGTAGACAAAAGGCTTTTCCATTTAAGATACAAGACTCCTTATATACTTTATTTCACCACATAATAGTCACATTTTTATCCTTTTTTGCTGAAAAATGAAGAAGGGGGGGGTGTCTTCCAGATGTCAATTCCTGGAGAGAAGTTCAGAGAAGCATGTGGCTCTGGTCTTCGTCTAACTACATGGCATGGAGATAGCCAGATATTTGATCAATCCCACCATTGCTCACCACTAGGTTTTTTTTTTATCGTGCTAGAAGCGTATTGAGAATATACTGAAAGTCACTTCTGGTGTAAGAGAATTGGCCGTCTGCAAGGATGTTGCCCATGGGACGCCTGGATGTGTTACCATCCTGTGTTAGGCTTCTCTCATGTCCCTGCATGGGAAGCTAAGGCTGACAGATGGGAGCTCACTCCGTCTTGCGGATTCGAACTGCTGACCACTAAGCTGAAGAGTGGTAAAAGAAGAGCTGTAATCTTGTCCCAACTGGATCTCAGCCTATTACTCCCAGAATTCGTTGCCAGCTTGTACTTTAGGTGAATCATTGAAACTATGAGTTGTAGACTGTAAACTGCTTCTAAGGTCCATCTATTTTTCAAAGTGGACTTCATTTTGTATAACATCAGACTGTCACTTTTCCCCTCTCCTTAAAAACTTTCAAGGATTGTAAAGTATTTAGAATGATCTCTTAACAATCTCAAGTTATTAGTACAGAATTTATTATTTTATTTATTTACATCATTTCTACCCTGCACTTCTCAACCCCCAAGGGGGGGACTCAGAGCGGCTTGACAAAAGGCAACAATTCGATGCCGATACACAATATGGCCATAAACATTCAGCATTAAAATACAGTTAAGATTAACACATAATACACATTCACTTAAGTTAAAACAGTGTTCCGTCCACAACATGAGCATTGAACCATATCCATCAACTTGCCATTACAATTCCAATCCTAAGTGCTGCATTGTGCTAATGTGCAAAAGATTTTACTCTTTTCCTGAATGCTAGGAGGGATGGGGTTGATCGTATGTTGCTTGGAAGCGCATTCCACAGGCGGTGAGCCACCATCAAGAAGGCCCTATCTCTAGTCCCCACCAACCGCGTTTGAGAAGTTGGCGGGAGCGAGAGCAGGGCCTCCCCGGATGATCTTAAATTATGAGGTGGGGTATAGAGGGAGATGTGTTCGGACAAGTCAGCTGGACCAGAACCGTATAGAGCTTTAAAGGTCAAAACCAACACTTTGAATTGAGCTTGGAAGTGGATTGGCAGCCAGTGGAGCTGACACAACAGGGGGGTGGTATGATCCCTGTATGTAGCTCCAGTTAGTAATCTGGCTGCCACTCGTTGGACTAGTTGCAATTTCCAAACTGTCTTCAAAGGCAGCCCCACGCAGAGTGCGTTGCAGTAATATATTCAGGATGTGACCAGAGCATGGTCAACCATAGCCAGATCAGACTTCCCAAGGTATGGGCGCAGCTGGCGCACGAGTCTTAACTGTGCAAAAGCTCCCCTGGCCACCGCCGAGACCTGGGGTTCCAGGCTCAGCGATGAATTCAGGATCACTCCCAAGCTGCGAACCTGCGTCTTCAGGGGGAGTGTAACCCCATCCAACACAGGCTGTAACGCTACGCTCTGTTCGGCCTTACGACTGACCAGGAGGAGCTCTGTCTTGTCAGGATTCAGCTTCAATTTGCTAGCCCTCGTCCAGTCCGACACAGCAGCCAAGCACCGGTTCAAAGTGTGGACAGCCTCCTTAGTGACAGGTGGAAAGGAGTGACAGATTTGGACAAAACTACATATCTGTAAGGAATGGCTATTAATTAAACAGTTTAGGAGCACAATCCTAATTTGACATGATGGTATGACTAGCTAAGCCAACAGCAAACCAGCTGAAACTGTACTAAATTCACCCCCTTTCCAGCCTAAGGGTGCGGACAAAGACTGCTATGGTTCTGGGCTTACTTTGTTCCAGCACTGTGGCTGTGTGGATTTGCCACAAAGCCCCTCTCCCATCCAATTATTATTTTGCTGTCCTTCTCTCCTTTTCAACCATTCTATCCACAGATCTTAGCCAAAAAAGCAGTGCTTCTGGTGGATTACCTTGTATTTACTTGAGTATAATGTGCCATTGAATTTAATGCACACCTCAATTATGAAGGTACACACTACAAAAGAATGAATCTAATATAATGCACCCAACAGCATAGTCACAGCACACCAGAAAGACAAGCAACATGAAATGAGGCCATCTGAGAAGCCGTGCTCCTTTGTCAGGGTTCCTAAAACCTAGGGAAAAGTTTTGAAGGCCTCGTGAATGAGGCTATTTGGGAAATACATGGAACTGAGCCAAGGGGGAGCAGGCAAGAGATGCTAAGGGCCACCCAAGAGGCTGAATCTGCAGCTGAGTGGCAGAGACAACAGGATCACCAGCTGGGCACTATCTCTCTGGGCACCACCACTGGAAAAAGCCTCTTTGTGCCGTTCACCTCCCTATCTGGCTTCTGGAGTTCTGGGTTACTCCTGGCCTCTTCACACAGGTGGGTTTATGCATACGATTCTAATGCGCCATCAAATCTAATGCACACCTCAATTTTGGCAATGTAATTTATATTTAAAAGCCCATGAGCTTTAGACTCAAGTAAATATGAAATACTCATCTCTAAGCCGACATCATGTATAAGTCAAGAACAAGTATTGATGCTAAAATATTGGATTTTGATATGACCTGTGCAAAAGTGGAGGGTCATTCTGTAAATAGGGAAAAACCTAATGCTGTCTCAAGGGGCAAAGTACCCCTGGATTTTGTTGCCATGTTCCCATCTAGGTATTCAAAAAAGTCAGAAGTGGTGCCAGAGCAGAAAAATAGAGGCCAGTGCTTCTTTTAGGTTCTCTGGGCATGAAATAAGGGCTTGCTTTTTGCCAGTCTACTTAGTGAAGTAGATGGTTCCTTTTATATATACACATTAAGGCAGGGCTGCCTACGAAGTCGATCGCGGGTCTAAAGGAGGTCAATCGCAGCGCGTGGGGCACCTTCCGCGTGCATGCACCTTCCGCGTGGCGCTACTTCTGCGGGGCATTGCGGGAACGAGGAAGCGTGAGGCGGGGCCTTCGAAGGCCCTGCCTCGTGCTCCCTCATTCCCGCTGCCGGCTCCTCCCGTGGGGCTCCTCCCTTTGAAGGCCCCGCCTTGCGCTCCATCGTTCCCGCAATGCCCCATGGGAGGAGCCGGCAGCGGGAATGAGGGAGCACGAGGCGGGGCCTTCGAAGGCCTCACCTCATGCTCTGTCGTTACCGCAATGCCCTGCGGGAGGAGTCGGCCCCGCGGGAGGAGCGGCGCGGGAGGAGTGGCGCACGGATGGTACATGCGCACGTGCACAAGGTAGATCTTCTTGACTTGTTTTTTTAAAAAGTAGCTTGCATGCTGAAAAGGTGTGGGCACCCCTGCATTAAGGTTTAGGTACAGTACTCACACTGACCTGTGGATAAGTTGACTTAGGTTTGGGTGTTAAAATATCTACACTTCTACATGAATACATAGGGTGCTTTGTCTACAAATCTCTGAAATAAGCTGTCGGAAAAGGGTTCTTTCAACAGAAGGGGAGCAAAAGGAAGTTTATGCTGAGAAATGTCTCATGCCTATTCCAAACTCCATACAATTGGGAGGGACATTATTTTGAGTTGTCATTGATACTTATTGTATACATAGGAAATAGGTAAGAAGTGTAAATAGTTAGATATGGAATTCTAAACTGAACATAGAACTTTAGAGGGGGGTAGAAGAAGTAACGGAAAACCCCCGAAATACTTACAAAAAAGAGTTTGCTCTAACATTACTTTTCCACAGATTATCAGCATGCCATGTGCCCTTTGCCTTCAAGATAATTCTTCCATACCAAGAGAAGTTTCCTATACATACACTTTGAGAACTTAATAATGCTACTATACTTGTCACCTTTGTATGTGTTAGATGATCCATTTGAAATGTACACAATAAAGAATCTGGCAGACTATTTATACAAGCAAAAAGTGGTGAAAAGTTCAAGCAATATCCAGGGATCTCTAAATATGGAAGTACCTGCTAAACCCTTGACAGCATTACTGCAGCAATTTTTTTATGTAAAATATTTCATAGCAGTTGTAAAGAGCTATCTGAATAATAGCCTGCAAAGGTAGATGATAATTTTGTTTATTATGTTTTCCCCCTCTCTCCTTTCCTCTTCACTCTCCCATACAGCAGAACTCAGGATCATGTGGATTTCCAGATATTGTTAGGACCTCGTAACATGAGGCTTGGGCTCCATCCTAGGACAGCTTAAACAAAGGCAGAAAAGCCTCACAAAGAATACGGAGATAGTAGTATATATTTAAAGTCATACAATACCGTATACAACACCCCCAAACACAGATAGTCCATGCAGAACGCCGTAAGTTCGTGCAAACTCCGTAAATCCAGATTCTAGAATAATAATAATATTCTCCAGTCTTTCAAGATTCCAAAGCAGTGGTAATCCACACGGAAGAGAAAATATCACTGGTAAAAATCCAGTAGTAGGAGGACTCAGCGTTCCTAGAGCGGTGCTGGGCGGTGCCGGGAGGCAAGCAGCAACTGTAGTAAAGTTGTCGTAAATCAGGCGAATGCTACGGAAGTCGCGAAATCGCGATGATGGGGACGCGAAGACTCCAAATCAGGTCTTCAAGTACAAACATAAACAGGTAGCTGACGGCAAGTGAGTGCTCAATTAGCGGCCAATAGAAAAAAAACCATTTCGATGCTTTGTCAAGGCTCACATATCATATGTAGCGCCCTCCATGGCTTGGATTATACATAAGCACAACCCTGACACGATTGTCATGGTGACCTAGGAGCCAGGACGGAGCCAGACAGAGCCCATTACATGATGCAGGGCTCCAACAAGGCTCTGTTTAAGATGGAGTCCTGAGAACACAGGTAGCTCCCCGTGTTCTCATTAGCTAAGCCAGGTAAGTGATGGGGGAAGCTGGGCTGTGACGGTTTCCCTCATGTGATGGGGAAAGGGGACAATGTGGACAATTCTGGGTATTTTAGGACCATACAGAGTACTTTAGGACAGTTTCCCCCACTGCCCGACAGATTTTCCCACTGTCCCTTGGCTCAAGGACCGCAATGTTATGAGGTCCTTAGACTGCAAATCACATCACATCCAATCGGAACTGAAAATGGTGAGGAACTGTAATAGCTACAATCCTGGATGGATGCATGTTTCCCCTTCCCTGAGTTATAATATAATTTCTTAAAGAAAAACAAAACCCATTCATGGATTGGAACATGGCACAGTAACTTTAAAATGTGCAGATTCATTGCAGAATCAACAGCATGAATGAAACTAGTACAATGCATATGTGCATACATTAGGGTGGGGAAGATGAGGAAATGCTCCCCCATTAAGAATTCTGTCCTTCAAAATGATTTTTTCTCAAATTTCTACCTTTAAAATGCACTTAGATGTTAAGGTTAGTGTGAAGCGAATGTAACAAGTAGTGAGGAATGCTGGAAAATGCACTTCAAATGCATCTGGAAATCCGCTGATATTAATGAATTCTTTGAACTCTTGAGCTCCCAGTTGGTGAAGCTGGGGGATACCTGCTCAGACCCATGGCCTTTGACCTGTGAGGTCCCGCAAGGTTCCATTCTATCCCCCATGCTTTTTAATATCTACCACTGGGTGAGGTTATCTGGAGTTTTGGAGTTGGGTGCCATCTGTACACAGATGACACCCAACTCTACTACTCATTTCCAACAAATTCTGAGGAAGCCTCCCCGACCTTAAACCAGTGTCTGACAGCTGTGATGGACTGGATGAGGGCTAACATGTTGAAGCTTAATCCAGACAAGACAGAGGTCCTCCTGGTCAGTCACAGAGCAGACCAGGGTATTGGATGGCAACCTGTAGTTGATGGGGTTACACTCCCCCTGAGGGCACAGGTCCGTAGTTTGGGGGTCCTCCTGGACTCAATGCTTGATGCTCAGTAGTCAGCGATGGCCGGGAGGGCCTTTGCACAACTCAAACTTGTTCGCCAGCTGCGACCATATCTTGTGAAGTCTGACTTGGCCAGGATGGTCCACGCCTTGGTTACATCCAGACTGGACTATTGCAATGTGCTCTACATGGGCCTGCCCTTGAAGATGGCTCGGAAGTTTCAGTTGGTACAATGGGCGGTGGCCAGGCTCCTTACTGGAGCAAACTATAGGGAGCATACAACGCCCCTAGTAAAACAGCTTTATTGGCTGCCAATAAGTTGCTGAGCCAAATTCAAGGTGCAGGTTATGACCTATAATGCCCTAAACCAGGGGTGCTCATTAGGTAGATCGCGATCTACTGGTAGATCGCGTAGGGCGTCCTGGTAGATCTCAGGCAGGGTGGGAGGAAGGCTCAGTCCCGCCCCGCAGGCTCCCGACACCGCCCAAGTGCAGCTGCACCTGCACCTGGGTTATCTGAGGTCCTTTCCACACAGTTGAATAAAATCCCATGTTATCTGCTTTGAATCAGATTATATGGCAGTGTGGATTCAGAAAACCCAGTTCAAAGCAGATATTGTGTTATATGTTTCACATTTTTGTAGTGGGTAGGTAGATCATTTTGACTTGGTTGTTTTATAAGTAGCTCGCAATCTGAAAAAGTGTGAGCACCCCTGTCCTAAACAGTTCGGGCCCCGCCTATCTTCTCGATCGCTTCTCCTTCTACGAACTGGCGCAAACTCTAAGATCATCTGGGGATGCCCTCCTTTAGCTCCCACCACTGTCACAAGTATGGTTGGTGGGGATGAGAGAGAGGGCCTTCTCGGTGGTACCCCTCCCTGCCTTTGGAACGCCCTTTCAAGAGAAATAAGACAGGCCCCATCTCTCCCCTTCTTTCATAAAGGCTTGAAGACCTGGTGGTTTCAACAAGCCTTTGAGAATGACCATTTCTAGCCCAGCCCCAAACATTGTGGAATATGGCCTTATACTTACTATCTATTACCTTGGTCATCCCTCTAATAGACCCTGGAAATGAGCAGCCACAGACCCGTACCTGCTATTGTTGTTAGCCTGTTATAGCACTGTTCTTAATTCCCAGTCCCCTCATATTTAGAGTTTACACTAGCCTCGGCCCAGCCTTTTAATTGCTCTGAACAGGCAGGATTATTTTTTATATATGTGTGTTATTGTGATAATTTTATGCTTATGTTGTTTTGTTAATTTTATGTTATGCTGTTTACTCTGTATGTTTTGGTGATGTTACTAGGAAACCGCCCTGAGTCCCTTTCAGGGAGATAGAGCGGTACATAAATAAAGGTTTTTTTTATACTACCATATAAAATCCAAATAATTAATTTTGAACTGGATTACGTGGCAGTGTAATCCACATTATCTGCTTTGAACTATAATCTAGTTCAAAGCAGATAACGTGGATTATCTGATTTGATCATCTGAATTATATGAAAGTGTAGACAGGGCCTGAGTGTTTTGGCCTTCAATTTCCAGAAGCCCCATCTAGCTTCACCAACCATCAGGAATTCTGGGAGCTGAAAGGAACAACATTTGGAGAACCAAAATTACTGAACTGCTGGTCCCAGGAAGTCACTTTAGGGAACTAAGGCCCCTTCCGCACAGCTGTATAAAACCCACATTGAACTGGATAATATGGCAGTGTGGACTCAGATAACCCAGTTCAAAGCAGATATTGTGCATTATCTGCTTTGATATGGCTATGTGGAAAGTCCCTTACCTCTGCTTTGCTTTGCAGCTGCAGGACCTATTGCATAGATATCTAAAGGCTTAAACACTCCTTGTTTAGCAAACATTCTCCCATACTGTGAATTTTCAGGTCTCTAAAAATTCCGTAGTGACTATTGTGAAATATTTGCTGTCCCCAAAAGTACATTAACACAGAAAAGCTGATCATTCGGAGTTTCGGAGTAAGGTGTTATCGGTACGCAGATGACGTCCAGATCTGTCTCTCCTTCCCACCTGTCACTAAGGAGGCTGTCCAGACTTTGAACCGGTGCTTGGCTGCTGTGTTGGACTGGATGAGGGCTAGCAAATTGAAACTTAATCCAGACAAGATAGAGGTCCTCCTGGTCAGTCGAAAGGCCGAACAGGGCATAGGGTTACAGCCTGTGTTGGATGGGGTTACACTCCCCCTGAAGATGCAGGTTCGCAGCTTGGGCGTGATCCTGAACTCATCGCTGAGCCTGGAACCCCAGGTCTCGGCGGTGGCCAGGGGAGCTTTTGCACAGTTAAGACTCGTGCGCCAGCTGCGCCCGTACCTTGGGAAGTCTGATCTGGCTACGGGCGTCCATGCTCTGGTCACATCCCGAATAGATTACTGCAACACACTCTACGTGGAGCTGCCTTTGAAGACAGTTCGGAAATTACAACTAGTCCAACGGGCAGCAGCCAGATTACTAACCGGAGCTACATACAGCTACATACCCTGTTGTGTCAGCTCCATTGGCTGCCTGTCCACTTCCGAGCTCAATTCAAAGTGCTGGTTTTGACCTTTAAAGCTCTATACGATTCTGGCCCAGCTTACTTGTCCAAACGCATCAGCCCCTATGTCCCACCTCATAATTTAAGATCGTCCGAGGAGGCCCTGCTCTCGCTCCCGCCAACTTCGCAAATGCGGTTGGTGGGGACGAGAGGGCTTTCTCGGTGGTGGCTCCCTGTCTGTGGAACGCGCTTCCTAGCAACATACGATCAACCCCATCCTTCCTGACATTCAGGAAAAAAGTGAAATCCTGGCTGTGGGACCAGGCGTTTGCACACTAGCACAAGGCAGCACTTTGGACTGGATATTAATGGCAAGTTGGTGGATATGGTTTAATGCTCTTTTTATGGACGGAGCAGTGTTTTTAACTTAATGAATGTGTATGATGTGTTAATGTTAATTGTATTTTAATGTATTTTAATGTTGAATGTTTTTTGGGTTTTTATATTGTGTTTTACTGTGTTGGCATCAAATTGTGCCTTTTGTTAGGCCGCTCTGAGTCCCCCCTCGAGGTTGAGAAGAGCGGGGTAAAAATGCTGGAAATAATAATAATAATACTCACAAAATCACATGTCCTGAACTAGCAAGAGTGTCATGATTATTAACCACCCTGCAATTTTTTTTCATACTACGGTATTTACACAAGGTTTATATAGATCCTGTGTATCCAGTATATGTGTATTCATATGTATTCTGTATTCATATGAAAAAATGATTTCCTGTAGAATGACTGATAGATGAGTCAAACTTGCTGGGACAAATACTGAGTATTAGCCTATAGGAAAATTTGGAAGAGCTTGCAAATACATGCCATTTTTTCTGCCAGTTCCAGACAGAGGAAGATGCCAGGAACCTGTCAGCATTTATTATATAATGTAGCCTATATGTATATAGAAGAGTAGCCTTGGAAATGGAAAAATTGTTGAGCCCAATATAGCACTCCTCCCCATACACACCTACATGTTCTGCCAGCTCTTTCTTTTTCCGGCCCCTTTAACTTATTTGTCCCTTGAATCCGCTTCACAATGTCAAAGCATCATGAAACTAAGAGGAAAATAAAGAGAAAGGCAGGGAGGGCTGACAGCTTGCTTCCCAGGTGGCATTCACAGTTATAATTTTCTCCTCATGTGAACATGTGTTCGTAATTGTGAAGAGATGCTGAGTAATTGCACATGTGAGACATCTCTACCGTGGTCCCAGTATGTTCAAAGGCTTTCCCTCATTCTCATGAAAATGCTCCCACTGGCTTTTTGTTTATACTTAAGTGGGTGCTAATTCTTGCTAGAAATATATTACTTAGTAGTACTTGCACCATCTTGTTTCCTTTGCTGACCTTCCAAAAATACTATGAGAAACCCATTTTCTGTTGCTTTTGGAATTCTTGCCCGGGATAAAAGAGAAGAGGAAGTCCTGTCATCTCCATCCCTTTGGATGGCAACTATCATTAGGATGATAGATTGATGTCCACTATAATTAACTCATACCTACTGGTCAGCATTTAACCATTTCTAAAGGTAAATTAAGAAAAAACGCAAATATTTCTGTAAACTACACCTTGTGCACAAACCCATTCAATTCAGAAGGGTAAAGGGAGATTCTTTACATTTCCTGGATGGACAGAAACATAGAAACATATCGAGGGTGCTTCCAGACAGCACCAGCTTATGGGTTTTCCATGAGAGGCAACCCCCTCCAGGAACTGAGCTCAAACTGTGCTTTGCAGAGCCCTTGGAACTCCACAAGGAGCACTCAGGGCTCCGTGGACACCCAACCTCATTCCAGCCAGTTTCTTCTCTTCCCCATATACTCCTTTGCAACAAAATATAGTTCAAAATTTTTATTGCAGACCACAGCTATCCAGATTTCTGGAGCGCTAGTCCAACACGACCACCATAATTTATTTATTTATTTCCAACATTTCTACCCTGCTCTTCTCTACCCCCGAGGGGGGACTCAGAGCAGCCTAACAAAAGGCACAATTCGATGCCAACATAATAAAATACAATATAGAACCAAAAACATATGGCATTAAAATACATTAAAATACAATTAACATTAATACATCATACACATTCTCTTAAGTTAAGACAGTATTTCGTCCATAACAGGAGCATTGAGCCATATCCATCAACTTGCCATTACAAATCCAGTCCAAAGTCCTGCATTGTGCTAATTTGCAAACGCCTGGTCCCACAGCCAAGATTTCACTTTTTTCCTGAATGCTAGGAGGGATGAGGTTGATCGTATGTCGCTTGGAAGCACGTTCCACAGATGGGGAGCCACCACCGAGAAGGCCCTCTCTCTCGTCCCCACCAACCGCGTTTAAGAAATTGGCGGGAGTGAGAGCAGGGCCTCCCCGGATGATCTTAAATTACAAGGTGGGACATAGAGGCTGATGCGTTCGGACAAGTAAACTGGGTCAGAACCGTATAGAGCTTTAAAGGTCAAAACCAGCACTTTGAATTGAGCTTGAAATTGGACAGGGAACCAGTGGAGCTGACACAACAGGGGGGTGGTATGCTCCCTGTATGTAGCTCCAGTTAGTAATCTGGCTGCTGCCTGTTGGACTAGTTTTAATTTCCGAACTGTCTTCAAAGGCAGCTCCACGTAGAGTGCGTTGCAGTAATCTATTCAGGATATGACCAGAGCGTGGACGACTGTAGCCAGATCAGACTTCCCAAGGTACGGGCGCAGCTGGGGCATAACAACCTGACCATCAACTGGGATAGGCACACTATAAAGGATAGGCACACTATAAAGCAATCTTCTTGTTCTTTTGATGTAACAAGGCCACTAGTGGAATATTTTCATCATTCACCGGTTGTCTCTCACTCTCGCTATAGAACTAATCAGTGAAGATATGCTGTTAGCATAAAAACAAAAAAAAACCAACAACTATTCTACTAGCACTTTACATTATGAATATTTAGATTTTTCAGGTTAAATTATTTATTTAAATAATCTTGTTTAAATTTTTTTGGCACTTTATCTATATTGCACCCTATCTCCCCAAGGGGACTCAGGACGGATCACAGTACACATACATGGCAAACATTCAATGCCATTTTGGATAGACAAGGATAGAGACAGACAGAACAGAAAAGGAGGTATGTTGTGTCAATGTCCAGCTTTTTTGGCTCTTTGGAGGTTGTGCTCGAATCCTGCCACAGGGGTTCCTGTCACTCCATCTTCTATCACAAAGAGCCAACAGGACTTCCTACTTTCTTTTGGTTGCTGAGCATTTCTAATATTTTTCTTTATGGTGTCATAAATACCTCCCCCACTTGTTATTTTTGTTGTTGTTTATTTGTTCAGTCGCTTTCAACTCTTTGTGACCCCATGGACCACACCCACAACAGAGTTCCCTGTCGGCTGTGGCCACCCCCAGCTCTTTCAGAGTCAAGCCAGTCACTCCAAGGATACCATCCATCCACCTTGCCCTTGGTCGGCCCCTCTTCCTTTTTCCTTCCATTTTCCCCAGCATCATTGTCTTCTCTAAGCTTTCCTGTTTTCTCATGATGTGATCAAAGTACTTCATCTTTGCCTTTAATATCCTTCCCTCCAATGAGCAGTCGGGCTTTATTTCCTGAAGTATGAACTGGTTGGATCTTCTTGCAGTCCATGGCAATCTCAGAATTTTCCTCCAACACCACAGTTCAAAAGCATCTATCATCCTTCGCTCAGCCTTCCTTATGGTCCAGCTCTCACATCTGTAGGTTACTACGGGGAATACCATTGCTTTAACTTTGTGGATATTCGTTGCCAGTGTGACATCTTTACTTTTCACTATTTTATCGAGATATGCCATTGCTCTCCTCCCTAGAAGTAAACACCTTCTGATTTCCTGGCTGCATTCTGCGTCTGCAGTAATCTTTGCACCTAGAAATACAAAGTCTGTCACTGCCTCCACGTTTTCTCCCTCTATTTGCCATTTGCTTGTTTTAGCTGTACCTAATTTCTTTAATTACAGCTCAAGCTGTTTTCGAACTACTTAGTAGGGGTGGTTGATCCATAAAAAGTTTGATTCTAACCTCGGCCCGGGGGATTCAGATTTTGATTAGTTATAGAAGTTATTACATTTTTTTTTAAAAAAAATCATGATTGAAACATAATTAATAATGAATTTTCGTTATTATTCATTACGCCACCTGGGAGGGAAGAATGGAGGGCAAGCCCTGCACTCTTCTCTCCCTCTCCCCCAGCCATGCATGCACACACCGCTCTTCCTTTCCTCGCTATCTCAGAGGCAGCGGGGAAAGGAAGGGAGGTGCGTGGATGCCATGCATGCACACATCGCTTTTCCTTTCCCTGCTATCTCAGAGGCAGCAGGGAAAGGAAGGGAGGTGCGTGGGGCAGCTTCCAAAGCACCCGCCTCAGCCCTCAGCTGGCGAGAGGAGAAAGGAGGGGGGGGGGAAACGACCTAATAACGTGACCTTTACAAAAAATGGCAACCCCAGGCTTGGTATAGGAATTACACTTCCGGGTTAGGCCCGAGGATCAAAAAACTATGAAATTAATTTTATATACAAAATTAAACCGATTTCAAATAATTTAAAACCGGAGACATCCAGCCCTACTACTTAGGTGAACAGAAAGCTGGTATAACAGTTGGGTGCTCACGCTGACCCGGGGCTTCAAACTGGCAACCTTTCGGTTGATAGATCTTATCATTGTTGGTGATTTCCCAGCTGTGCTAAAGTCTGCCCCTTTTGCTCCTCAAGACACCAGTCTCCATTTCTTACCTTTCCTGGCTACTATGGATGCTGACCAAAACTGATGGAACTGCTGTTCAGCAGCATCTGAAGGGCCATACATTTTTTAGTCCTAAAATAATGAAAGGAAGCAAGGAAGCATATAGGTCATTTTGAAAAATTAATGTAATTGAGAGCTTCTTCAGTCAAAGGAGACTAATTGTGCTTCTCTGGTTTAGTTTAGTTCAATTTAAATTTAAAATGGTTAGCCAAAGTCTACTTCAATAAGTAATGTGATGGAAGATCTTTAAAATAAAATAAGATAAAATCCATATTAGGCAACTAAGTGACCTTCAGAGGTAATCAATCAATTGTGTTCACCTTAAGCAAATATATCCAGAGCTTTAAGGTGCTTTTTTGCCTCTTGAATACAGATGTGCAATCTGGCATGTCAAAAGGATGCTGTGCGTAAACATCTGGCAATCTTTTCTATGCCTTATATTTTATCCTGTTTGCATCTGATGCTACTTTATTTTAGAGAATCAATGTTTTATAGATATTACTTTATCATACTACATTATTTTAGAGTAAAGGAGATGTCTATTCCCTATAAATTGATTATACACATACATATCATATATTGTCAAATATCATAACTGACCTAAGCAACAACACGCAACATGCAAATAATAACATCAATGATTACAATGTCCATTCTCTGCAAAATTAGCCCTGGACAGGTGCCACACCTACCATAGTGAAAGGACCTTAGCTGAACTGATTGAAACTCACCTATAAAACTTACAGGAGCTTGGATAGAGTCACCATCGGGTCCGCAGGAAAAACGGTGTATGCATGCTGCTTTCACTATGGCAGGTGTAGCACCTGTCCAGGGCTAATTTTGCAGAGAATGGGCATTGTAATTATTGTTATTATTTGCATTACAGTATTGTTTTCCTGTGACGCTCTGCATGTCGCTGTGATTATTGCTGCTTGAGAAAGCCCGCAGAGGCGAAATGGATCGGGTCCTGCAGTTCGACCATCGCGGCTTGCCCAGCGTCTGCTGAAGTTAATGGCTGTGGCCTTCCACTGGCAACTACGCTGACTAATATATGGATTACAAATATTGATATCATAGGATTGTTGGGACTATTGACTTTGGGTACCCTGATTCAAGTATTTGTGGAATACATGAACTTGGACTCACCTTATACCGGTATCCCTCCAGGACCTAGGGTTTACTCTAAGGGAGAACATACGTACTTTGGATTACCTTCCCTGCTATTCTTTCCTGCAAATCCCGGTCTGTATATATATATCCCTATTACATCTTTCCCTTTACACCTGGACTATTTACTATTAATGCATGTTGTTGCTTAGGTCACTTATGATATTTGACAATATATGATATGTATGTGTATAATCAATTTATAGGGAATAGACATTAACCTATGAGAACTGAGAAAAATATAATAATTTGTGATACTTTGGTTTATTTAAAACAAATCATCTCTTGTTATTAAACTTTGCCAAAGGCTTCTCATTGTGCTGCCCCCAGCATACCTCACCCATAGAGCTATCCATCTGTCATAAAACCATTAATGTAAACCACTGCCTTTTAAAGTGTTTGAATATGCTTTTGAAATATTCTTTTATTCTGTCTGAAAAATACAAGGCAATGTTGGGAAGGGAAGGACATAAATTCTGTGAGAAATGTGTACCACATAGTTTTGGTGGATGCTGTGCCTTTGTGCTTGTCTTCCATTTGAATTTCACCTTCATGATGCTCCTCTGTAATCAGGTTGTTTTTCTGTTTGAAGAACTATAGAGGGCAGCATTGATGAACTGTCAGAATTCATTTTGTGCTATCAATTTAGGGAAATAATCTAATTAAGAGTCTTGCATCTTACGTGTTGCAGATTCAAAAATTCCACAAAGACAAAGGTTTTACTCTGTGCACCCAACATAGTTGTTATTCATAGCATGTGAATTAAAAACGAAGGGAGGACAGTGAAATGTACATTTAGTATTTTAAAAGCTGCTTCGACTTTTCATCATGGAGCAGAAACCAATTGTGTGACATTCTAGAAAAGGAATGAATAGTAGGAGCAATTAGGTTTCATTTTTAATTATGGAAAGGCTCCAGAATAAGGGAATATATGATGTGCCCTGAGGCTGCCTGCATATTTTACTCTCAGGTTACCTCTAATTTGGCCATTGAAAAGCAGGAAGGGAACTCTTGCATAGAGGAACATACCAAGTCTATCGGAGTCCATCATTCACTTGGCTCTGCTCCACAGAACAAGAAGTGCTTTTCATTCAGGTGTGTTTATGAGGGGCAAACCTGAACAGATGTTAAGGCTTCTTTGTCTTTGAAAGAGTTGGTATAATAAGTTATATCAGGAGGCTGGAAAGGGATATGTCCTTTATCTCTCTCTGTGTCTCTGCATCGGTCTGTTGGAAATTTTATTGAACATACATGGAATTACAGTTTATCCCCTTGAAAATAGTGATTCCTGTCAGATTTAACATGAGTAGCCTATAGAGAAAACTCTAGCCCCTATGACTCCAAGTGTGATTGCATACTGTAGCTCATAAAGAAAAAACACATGAGACTATAGCTTTAAGTAGAAGTACAAAAGTCCAAACTGTATTGACGGCATACAGCATAAGGAAAATACAAAACAGATGAATGGCTTTCTCAGCAACATAAACAGTTTCTTCATTCAGAGATAAGAAGGCAAAAACAAAATTCAGTCTCTCTTACACAGTCCATAGAGTGACCTTGTTCCTTCTTCACTTAATCTTTCTCTTCTCCTCCGGCAACAAACTGAAAGCAAACTTCGACTCAAAACGAGTCACACGTGGAGCACAGAACACAATCTTCAACGTTCCATCACGCTCAAGAATGCAAGCACACAGCAACTTACTTTATACACAAACTTTCAATTATCTCATTAATTAGCGAAGTCAGCTGCAGTAGAAACAGCCCTAATCCTTATCAAAACTTAGGAAAAAGTATAACATAAACTCATAGTAGCAACATGCCCCTTCACTTTTTTCTAAGTGATTCTATTTTAACTCTACTAAACCCAACTTTCGTATTACTTCACAATGTTTTGCTGCTGTTAATGGTTTTGTAAAGTTATCTGCCAAATTCTCTTCAGATCTACAATAAACAATTTTAATAAATCCTTCCTGAATCAAGCTTTTTACATTTTGATATTTTAATGCTATGTATTTTGTTTTATTCTTCAAGCTTTCACTTTCGGCCATAGCTATACAAGTTTGTGAATCATCATATACGGTAATAGGCAGTTTACATTCAAAACTTAAATCATGTAATAATTGTTTAATCCAAATTAACTCATTTGCAGCTTCAGATAACGCAGAAAATTCGGCCTCAGAAGTAGAAACTGCAACCGTAGTTTGTTTTCTTGATCTCCAACAGATTGGAGACTTCCCCTACAACATCAAACACTTCTAAATTTAACAAAGAATTAAATTCTTCATCCATTGCCTTTTTCCATTTACATTGCTCCTCAGGATTACAGCTAGCTAAATCTTGGAAAGTTTCAGGTTCCACTTCTGATTGAGAAGTCATTACACCCTGAACCACAAACCTATCAGGAGGTATACCTTTGGTTGTTCTTTGTGACCTTCTGGGAATTACAATCTGCTCTTCAGCATCAGTGTCCTGTAAATCTAACTCAGGTTCCTCTTTTACTACACCTCCATTTTGCTCCTCAATGCTATTGTCAGGCTCAGATTTTACATTTACCTCTGTTGGTGCATGTTCCTTTAAATGAAAAAAACACTTCACTATTCTGATGAACATGTTCCCAGCCTGCATTCTTTTCAAAATTTGCACTCCTTGAAATGACTATTTTACTGTTGTCCTTAATAAAATGATACCCCTGGGTATCTTCCTGATATCCAAGAAAACGTAGCCATTTTTTCTGACCTTTTGTCCTGGTTTGTCTAGGTACCAACACATTTGCATAACTGCCAAATATTCTAAGGTGTTTTAGAACTGGACTTTTCTTATGCAACAAATAATATGGCGTATTATTTACACATGAACTCCAACTCCTATTCAAAATATATGTAGCTGTTGAAATTGCTTCTGCCCAATACCTATTAGACATTTTTGCATCTTCTAACATGCAGTCCTTCATAGTTTTCAAAATGCCTACTTTTCTTTCTGCTGTTCCATTTTCGGCAGGCGAATATGGGTTTGTTTTCTGATGTCTAATTCCTTTTATTTTTAACCAGTCTTGAAACTGTGTCCCCATAAACTCACCACCACGATCAGTCCTTAAACATGATACTTTGAAAGAAAACCTTCTCTCAATCATGGCTACCCATTCTTTGAACTTACTGAAAGCCTGAAATTTTGATTTCAAAATGATACAATAAGTAAACCGTGAAAAATCATCCACTAACACAAATATGAATCTTGCATTTCCAAATGAAAGAGGAAATGGCCCTGATAAATCAGCATGTATCAATTCAAAAGGTCTAGGGGTTGTGTTTAAACTTTTCTTAGCCATTGGATGTGCCTTCACTTTAGCTTTAGAACACACAGCACAATCCAAATATTTTTGGCATGGCTTTACCTCTAAATCAGTCACTTTTGATAACTTTTGCAGATAATTAAAATTCACATGACCAAAAACTCTATGCAGGTAATGAATACAATCACTATGTATTGGCTTGTTATTCACACAAGAAACATTTGGTGAACTGTCCTTGTTACTCATTACATAAACTTTGTTTACCAATTTACCTTTTGCACATAGCTTATTTTCTTTCCATACAGTACATCCACTACTATTAAGTTTAATGTCATACCCATCCAGGCACAATGAAGATGCACTTAATAAACAAAAATCAAGCTTTTCAACTAATGTAACTTTATCTAAATATCTTCCCAAACTAGGAACAAATGCTGAACCCATAAGACTGCACTCTGCTAATGATCCATCAGCTAAAACAACATGATTAATTTCTGGCTTCTTAGTGTCCTTTAACAATTCCAAATTATTAACTACATGCTCTGCACAACCAGAGTCAAGTAACCATGTGGCCTCATCATACTTAGCCTTTGGTAACACAGTCATTACATTTCTGTCCTGCCACCTGGGGTTCCTCTTCATTTCTTTTTTTTTTTAAAGATATTTTTATTAAGTTTTCCATAGATAAAATACAGTTTAGACAAAGCGGGGCAAGAGGGGGAAGAAAAGAGAAAAAGAAACACGAAAAGGGGGTAAATAGGGGTTGGGATGTGGGAAAGGAATAGAGTGCGGGATGAAGAGAAAGGTGTAGAGTAGTTTGAAATAGAAATGAGACTTTAGAATACGAAAGTGTCCTTCCAGTCCGGTTCGCGGGGATCGTTGAATTACCATCCTTGAAATATACTTCTTCGTCTTATATCCGGCTTCCGGTTTCCCGGCTGTGCTTCCTGGGCATTATATATTTAACAACTCGATATACTGTTTTAGTGGCGTCCAGTCAGTTCTATTTTTCATACTCTGGTCATTGACCCTCCTGTTCAGTTCGTCAAGCTCCATCAGCTCTTGCAATTTAGTTATCCATTCCTCTATCTGAGGTACCTCTTCCTTTTTCCAGCTTCTTGCTAGGACTATTCTTGCCGCTGCCGCTATGAAATATAGTAGTTTGTCTGATTCTCGGTCAATCTTCTCATCCGTTAAATTGAGAAGATAGTAGGCTGGGTTTAGGTCAAAATTTTCCTTTCTGATTTTTTGTGTATGTGTGTGGATTTGTTTCCAGTACTTTTGTATTTTGGGGCAGGACCACCAGCAATGGAAGAACGATCCTATTTGGTTCCTGCACTTCCAGCATTTATTGTTTGTATGTTTGTACTATTTTGCCAGTTTTTGAGGGGTTAGGAACCACTGGAAGTACATCTTATACCAGTTCTCCGCTAAAATAGTCGATCCTAGGTATTTTGTGGTTTTCCTCCAGGTGGACTCCCAATCTTGCAGTAATATTGAATGACCCAGATCCTGGGCCCATTCTACCATGACTTGTTTTACTGCTTCCGTCTCTACCTCCCATTCCAGCAACTTGTTGTACAGGATCCTGATTCTTTTCTTCTCGTGCTTTTGGAGGGTCTCCCAAACTGTTTCTTCTTCTGCGAAGCCTTTTTTTTTGGTCTTGCTTGAAGTATTCTTTTATTTGGGCATAGTGGAACCAGGAAATTTCTGTGCCTGAGTTCCTTAGATCGTCTAACGATTTTAGTTCCCACGAGCTGTTCCTCTTTTCCAGTAGTGTTTTATATGTGAGCCACTTTTCCATCGGGATTTCTTTCCTATGTTGGGCCTCTGGGGGTGAGACCCAGAGTGGGGTTCTCAAGTATAGTCTCGCCTTATATCTATCCCACGTCTTGATTAGGGCAGCTCTGGTATAGTGGTTGGTAAAGTTTTTCTCTATTTTTGCTTTCCCGTACCAAATGTACGCGTGCCAGCCTCTTCTCAAATTAAAGCCTTCTAAAAGTAATGTTCTCGTTTTTTTGAGTGTGGTCCAATCTATAACCCAGCTGAGGGCCGCTGCATCATGGTATAATTGTAAGTTCGGGAGAGCCAGACCTCCTCTTTCTCTTTTATCGGTAAGGATTCTGTGATTTATTCTTGCTCTCTTCCCTTCCCAGATGAATCTTAGAATATCTCTCCTCCATATTTTAAAAATGTGACCTGTTCTTATAACTGGTATTGCCTGGAAGAGGAAGATCATCCTGGGTAGGACATCTAATTTTATTACTGCTATTCTGCCCAATAGGTTTAATTTGAGATATTTCCATTTTTCCAAATTTGCCTTTATAGATTTCCACGTCATATCATAGTTGTTTCTGAGTAATTGATTGTTGTGAGCTGTCAGTTGGATGCCCAGGTATCTTACTTTGGCTACAACATCGATTTTAGTTATATCCTTCAGTTTTTCCACTCCATCTCCTTTTATATTTTTTGTTAGCATCTTGGTTTTAGTATAATTAATTTTTAATCCTGCCACTTTGCCATATTGCTCCAATTTTTCTAACCATTTCTGAATGGTCTCTACCGGGTTTTCAACGATGCAGACCAAGTCATCTGCAAATGCCTGCAGCTTATATTCTTCCTTTTGTATTTTTAGCCCTTTTAAATCTCCGACAGATCTTATATCTTGTAATAGTAACTCCAGCATGAAAATAAAAAGGAGCGGAGACATCGGACACCCTTGCCTCGTTCCCTTCTCGATTTTAATAGATCCTGCTGAAACGCCATTGACTATGATATTGGCTTCCTGATTTTGATATATTGCATTTATTGCATTTATTAATGAAAACCCCATATCTTTTTCTTTGAAAATCTGAACTAAAAAATCCCAATTTGCGTTGTCAAACGCCTTTTCGGCGTCCAAAAATAAAAAGCCCACTTCCTTCTGGGTGTTAACTTCGTAAAATTCTATCGCATTTATAATCGTTCTTAAGTTATTCCTCAAATATCTGGAAGGAAGAAAGCCGGCTTGGTCTTCCTTAATAATGTCATCTAAGAAAATTTTGAACCTATTAGATAGAATTTTAGTGAACAACTTATAATCGTTATTTAATAAAGAAATGGGTCTATAGTTCTTTACGCTCGTTGGGTCAGACCCCTCCTTATGCAAGAAAATGATATTAGCCCTCTTCCATGAGTCTGGAATTTTCCCCAGCTGCATAACGTCGTTGAATATGTCTTTGAGATACGGTGTAATTTCTTCTGCAAATAACTTGTAATATCTGGCTGTCAGCCCATCCGGTCCTGGCACTTTGTTGTTTGGTAGAGATTTAATGGCCTCTTTTACCTCCTTTATGCTCATCGGCTTGTTTAAGAGTTCTCGCTGTATGTCACTTATTTTTTCTAATTTCTGGTTCGATATGTATGAAACTATATCTTCCATTTCTATTCTGTCTTTCTTATAAAGGTCCCCGTAGAATCTTCTAAATTCTTCCCCTATTTCGTGGCCTTCATATATGTCTGATCCCTTTACTGTTAGTTTAGATATGTGTTGTTTTTTTTCTCTCTAAGACTTTTCGCTAGCAATTTCCCTGGTTTGTTCATATTGGCATATTGATTCATCTTTAAATATTTCAGATTTCTTGCCATCCGTTCCTCTTGGTCCGCATTTATTTCTCCTCTTAATGTCTTGATTTCTAGCCTGATTTTCCTGCTACCCGGGTTTTTTAAAAGTTGTTTTTCTTTTTCTTCTAGGTTCTTGTGTAGGCTGTTTTGTTTTTCTTGTCTTTTCCTGTTTTTTATTGTCCCTTGCTGTAAGAAGTGGCCCCTCATGACAGCCTTGCTTGCCTCCCATAGAGTCGTCCTTGAAGTCCCTTCTTTATCGTTCAGCTCAAAATATTCTTTTAGTAAGCCTTTGTTATATTCTATTTCTTTATCTGTTTGCACCAGGCTGTCATTTAGTTTCCATCTTCTTTCTTTTTTATATCTGTGTAATGATAATAATAGGGGGCAGTGATCTGTATTTACCCTTGGGAGGATTTTGATTTTTTCAATTTTTGTTGCTAGTATGTTAGAGGCCCAGGCCATATCTATCCTGGACCAGGATGCGTGCCGTGCTGAAAAAAAAGTATAGTCTTTTTCCTTTGCGTGCCTCATTCTCCAGATGTCATTTAGAGCTAGATCTCTCTTCAATTTTAGCATCCCCATTGGCAATTTGCCTCTCTCTGATTCTTTTCCTTTCTTTTTGGCTTTGGATCTATCTAATTCATTATCTAGGACCCCATTAAAGTCCCCTATTAATAAGATGTTTTCATAGGTTTGTTCCCCCAGGAAGTTCTTCAATTGATTAACAAATTTTGATTTTTTTTCCGTGGGAGCGTAAATATTACAAATTAGCATTTCTGCCTGTTCGATTTTCACTTTTACTCCCAGGATCCTGCCGTCGTTATCCTTAAAAGCCAGTGATGCTTCTATAGAGTCTTTTACATATGTTGCCACTCCCCTCTTCTTTTTAGGCGCTGAAGAGTAGAAGACTCTACCGAGACTCTTTTGGTTTAGATATGATACATGTTTTTGTGATATGTGCGTTTCTTGTAATGTAATTAAATCAAAATTGCCTTTTCTTAAGATATTCGTAATTGCTTTGCGTTTATTTGGGGAATTTAACCCATTTACATTATTTGAGTATACCGTCACTGCCATTTTCTTCTAAATTAATCAATTTTTCTCACCCTCCTCCACCAAAACTATATATATATTTTTTTGAGTTTTAAAAAAGCTTTATTGGGAAAATTACACATATCACAAAATAAAACCATCTCGCCGTGGGCAAAATTAACCCGCTGCGAGTGTACAAGCAAGTTGGGTTGGGTAGAGGAGGGGGGGGGTAGGGGCACTGGGATAAGAGTGAAGGGTAACATTGACATTCAAACCACGAACACAATAACATGTACAAGGTAAAAAGAAAACATAGACATGACTTCACGTCTCACATCGGAGGTATAATTTGCTGGTCTGATTGCCTAGGTTATTCCTACAACTTAAAACCTTTCAAGTTAATCTTTTTCGTTTCCTTAATAAACCTTATAAAGGGTTGCCAGGTAAGTTCAAAGATTTTCGGTGGGTCACCACGAATTGCAAATGTTAATTTGTCCATTTCTGCTATCTCGATGACTTTTAGCAGCCATTCTTCCTCGCTTGGGGTTTCGGGGAGTTTCCAATGTTTTGCTAAGGTGATTCTTGCCGCTGTTATAAGATAAATCAAAAGTTTTTCCACATTTTTATTTTTTCCAGGTCCTGTAATATTTAACAGAAAAAACTCCGGCCTCTTTTCAAACTTAAGCTGAGTTATATCTTGTATATTCTTATAAATCATACTCCAGTATCCTTTAACTTTCTTACAGGTCCACATTAAATGAAAAAAGGTGCCGCGTTCTGTCTTACACTTCCAACATGCATCTTGATTATTTTTATTTATTTTTGCTAGTTGGCTGGGGGTAATATACCACCTATATATTGTTTTATAGATGTTTTCTTTTAAGCTATATGCGTACGTATATTTTAATTTCTTTTTCCACAATGAATCCCATTCTTCCATTGGGATGGGATGCCCCACATTTGCTTCCCATTTTTGCATATATTCTTTAATGGGTTTTTCTTGGGAGTCTTGTTCTAAAATAATATTATATAATTGACTAACAGTTTTTTTTCAGAATATAACCAGATTTTTTCCACCTTAGGGGGTATCCACTCCCAGCCAACCTGCTTATCTATCAAAAACCTTTTTTTTAGTTGATTATATTGAAACCAGCTTAGTTTATAGTCTGTCATTTCTTCCTGTTCCTTGATTACCAGGGTGGATCTCTCCGCTTTCAAAATATCTTTATAGGTCGGCCACTCCCTATCCTCTATTTTGGTTAGGTGGAATGCTTCAAGTGGGGTTATCTTTTTGAACTTTGTCATACATCATGTATGCATGCCACCCAAATTTATTTTCTCTGCGCCTTCCACATTTAATTGGCATTTATTTTTATGTTAATCCATTCTCTTAGTGCCTCTAAGCAATTCTCGTAATAAGTGCTTGCAGGGGACTCCGAAGCCACCGTTACTTATTTCTCTATAAGATATTTTTGTTTAATCCTGGCCTTTCGCCCTGCCATATAAATTTTGCCAATTCAGATTGCCATTTCTTCAAAATAAAGTTACTTTTCAAAATGGGGAGCATTTGAAACAAAAAATTTATTTTAGGGAAGATTTTCATTTTAATCGATGATATCCTTCCTAACATCGATAAACTTAAATTTTTCCATTTATGCATATCATCTTTGATCTCCTTCCACACCCTTTCGTAGTTATTTTTATAAGTTGACAGTTATTTGCGGATATTGTAATACCTAAATATTTGATTTTTTTACAATTTCCATGCCCGAT
>JARBWK010000010.1:90894046-90911670 GCA_030556195.1 Anolis apletophallus
TTTATCTTGCTTTCTATATTCCAGGGTCCAGCTCGCGTCTTTCGGGTTTGTTTCTTTCTCTGAGGGGGCCTTTCCATTTCCTTCTCCTTTTCCCATGCTTTCCATTTGTTTCTTAAAGTAACTATAAAACTCTTTAGCCTTATCCTCGGAAGTAATCCAGTGTTTCTCCTCCCTGAAAATCACCGATATTCCTTCAATTTTCTCCCACTTATATCTGACCTGGTATTTCTTGAGTTCGTCCACTAAGAAATAATATTTTTTTCCTTTTTAATAGGGATGTAGTTGTCAACTCTTTCAAAATAATAACTGGTTTCCCTTTGTAGGTGGCTGGTACTCGTCCTTTATTTTTTAGAATCTCATCTCTCACCGATCTTCTCCCGAAGGACACAATTACGTCCCTCTCCACCTTATTTCTTTTGGCATAGCTGGTGTTCATCCGTTGCACCCGGTCAATATCCTGCTCCATTTGGGCTGTTGGGATGTTCAGAATCTCAGCTGTCAGGGCCACCACAATTTCCCTTAAATTCTGGTTTTCCTGTTCTTCAATACTCCTATATCTGAGTTGGTACTCTGTCTCCTTTATTGCCATTAATTCCTGTTGTTTTTCTATTTTAGCGTTTATTTCTTCTAGTTTGGACATTTTTTCTTCGATTTTTTTCTGGATTTTATTCGATTTTGTATTGTCTTTTTTATATCTTTGATCTCTTGTTGCATCCCTGTCATCTCCTTTCTCATGTCTGATAGTTCTTCCTTCAGTTCATCTTTGAGTTCTGCTTTCATCTTTCCTAGTTCTTCTTTAAACATTTTCTCCATCTTCACTTGCATTTTTTCGCTGTTATCCTTTAGCTGTTCATTTATCTGTTCTCTCATCTTCTGCATTTCTTGGAGGAGGTCTCTTCCAGAAACCTCGCCCGACATGGAATTCCTTCTCCCTGATATTGATGATGTTGACTTGGTTGCTTTGGATGCTGTTACATATTTATCCATCCTCCTTTCCTCCTAACTTGCTGGCCCAGTATTTAGTGAGTACCAACTTTATTTATAACTCCTCCAGTATGGATCAGGTGTGGATCAGGTAGGCTTCCTTGCTTGCAGGGCTAGCAGGCTACTTTCCTGCAATGTCCCCCTCCAATTATATCCCTCTTTATTTCCCCTGGTATTCGCTTATCTGTTCAGCTTCTTTTTTTTTAAAACAAATTTTTATTTTATTTTAACACACACACAAAAAAACATACCAAACACTCACAGAACATTTACAATTCCCACCACCAACATGAGGATTATTCCCTTTTACATATTCATTTCTTATGGAGACATTTTTTATATATATCTTTATCTTTATACCTTTCCATTCTATATACTATATAACATTTGTATCCTATTTCTTATGGCTTGATCTCCAGAATGATTCATAATATGATTCTTTACCCTTATCCATCTTTCTTCCAATTTTCTCATTCTATTTTCATTAATTTTTGAAGCATTTAATTTCCCATTCATAATTTCAAATTCCATTTGTTCCACCATATAATGATACCATTTGTTTACTGTCCATTTTGATTTATCTTTCCATCCTAATACTATTACTGCTTGTGCACATTCTATTATTGCTTCTTTTATTTCCCTATCATTTTCCGTTTTCACCATTTTTCCTATTACCGCAATTTCCTTTGTTATGATCCACTCATTTCCTAGAATTTGTTTTGCCTGATTTTGTATAGTCTGCCAAAAATGTTGTATATATTCACATTCCCACATCATGTGCATAAATCGCCCTTTCTGTTGGCATCCGTGCCAGCACTGACTACTCCCCTTTTTATAGTATCTGTTCAGCTTCTAATATTCTCGAGCTGCTTTGAGATCTGCTCACTGTGCCCTCTTCTTGCTTTCTCCTTGCTTCCAGTGTCGCGCTCCCTCTTCGCCTGTGTCCGCCGTTTAGTACTCCTATCCGCTGTCTGTTGTTTACTGTGCATTCGATCCTCGGCCGTCTCCTACCCCCTGCGCGCTCTCCCCCGACGTCCTGTATCCTGGGCTTCTCCCCCCGGAGCCGACGTCTTACGTTGTGCGTTGTACGTCCAGTCGTCCCGCCTTCTCCTTGCATCCTCCTGCTTATGCCCGCCCCTTTGGCGTCCTTTTGCTCCTACGCCGTGACGTGTGCGGCGTGATGCTCGACGCCGTCTGACGTCTGGCGCGCCGCCGCGTCGCCACGTCCTTCTTTCACTTTTGCGAGAGGGGCTGTTCTTAAAGGAGACGGCTACCTCTCCTCTCCTGGCTCCGCGGCGCGATACCTGGTGACGATACCTGGTGACGGTGAGTCTGCTTTCCAGCCTGCTTATCGGTCTTATTCCTCTCCCTGTCACCCGCTGTTCTCCGCCTGCTTACCAGGCTTGCCAGGCCTTTTTAGAATAGATTGTTGTTTCCTTTCGGAGGGGGGGGGGGCTTGGCCTTCTGTCCCTTTGCATCCGATGCTTCAGATGCTTGCCGGTTGCCTCTCGGCTTCGACCCGTCGCCCTCCGCTTTTCTTTGACTTTGGCTTTTGGCTTTGCACTTCTTCTCCTGACTGTTGCCCTAGCCGAGCTGTTTTTTTTTTAGCTGCTTGTTTTCTGCTTGTTCTCACCACAGTCTACCGGCAAGCAGGCTCCATCTCCTCGCGTTCCGTTCTTCGTCTCTTTGGTGCTCTCTCTCTCCTTATTCCACCCAAGTGAATTAAAATGAAAGCGGTCGGCCTCTTGGGCACAGAGTGCCTTGCACCCCCTCACGGAAGTGTCTTCTGGCCTGAGGACCGGCGTAGCACCCTACACCGTCGCCTCAACCTTGCTGAAGTTTGCTTTGGGACCAACCTCTTCCCGTTGGTCCTTTGGAGAGATTCCCTTCTCTCCTCCGCTGTGGGGGGGTTCAGAAGCGCCCGAAGTTCTCGGGAGCTTCAGACGCCCGTGGCGGCCGCCATCTTGCTTTCACCCTTTCTTCTTTCTTCTTTTTCTTCTTGGGGCAATTCTTGATAAGATGATTAACATCTCCACAATTATAACACCTCCTTATGTTACACACAGCTGGGCTTTTGCTGCATCCAACCCCTTCACAAGCTGAATTGTTTAACCCAGAGTTTGTTTCTTTAAGAAACTGCTTTCTTCTTTCTTCCTCAAGAAGCCTTGCAGAAACCAAATCCAAGGTTAATTGTGCTTCAGGCACGCTCTGCATACTAAACACAAAATTGTCCCAACCAGTGTCCAAAGAAGATAACAAAATGAAAGCTTTGTGGTTTTCTGTAAACACCATTTGTCTGTTTTCCAACTCCATCAACAGGTGTCTTAGCTTTTGTAAATGCTCAGCTATGTTGTCACCCCTCTTGAGCTTCAAATTATAAAGTTGCCGGGTCAAAATAATCTTTATCCCTGAAATTTCAGTTTGATAAACTTCCTTTAACTTCTGCCAACAATCTGCTGCAGACTCAGTGTCTTTTATGTAAATTAATTGTGGGTCCTCGACAGCGAGAAAGATTGTAGCTCTGGCCCTCTGGTCTTGCCTCTTTACTTCTTCACTTGAAGCTGCTGTAAGAGGCGTCTCAACAACAGACCATAAATCTTCTCTGATAAGAAAACTCTTCAGCTTGATATTCCAAGCCATATAATTATCAGCATTCAAACGCTCAAATGGCAAACTTGATATATGCTGAGCCATGGTTGCAATACTGTCTCTACTTAAGCTCAAAAAATCACACCAAAAACAAAATTCCAGAGTTCTGGGCTTTAGAGTTCTTTTTCAACTATGCTAGGCATACTCTGCATATTAGCGTATGCTGGGCCCATAACCCATGTCAGATTTAGCATGAGTAGCCTATAGAGAAAACTCTAGCCCCTATGACTTCAAGTGTGATTGCATACTGTAGCTCATAAAGAAAAAACACATGAGACTATAGCTTTAAGTAGAAGTACAAAAGTCCAAACTGTATTGACAGCATACAGCATAAGGAAAATACAAAACAGATGAATGGCTTTCTCAGCAACATAAACAGTTTCTTCATTCAGAGATAAGAAGGCAAAAACAAAATTCAGTCTCTCTTACACAGTCCATAGAGTGACCTTGTTCCTTCTTCACTTAATCTTTCTCTTCTCCTCCGGCAACAAACTGAAAGCAAACTTCGACTCAAAACGAGTCACACGTGGAACACAGAACACAATCTTCAACGTTCCATCACGCTCAAGAATGCAAGCACACAGCAACTTACTTTATACACAAACTTTCAATTATCTCATTAATTAGCGAAGTCAGCTGCAGTAGAAACAGCCCTAATCAACAGCCCTTATCAAAACTTAGGAAAAAGTATAACATAAACTCATAGTAGCAACAATTCCAGTGGGTTGTTGTAAGTTTTTTGGGCTGTATGCAGGCCCGGATTAACCCTTTTTTGCGCCCAAGGCCACACTTTGAAATTACACCCCCTTTAAGCCAACCTCCCACCACCTCCAAGGTCCCCATTCCCACCGGCTGGAAAGCTCCACTGTGCTCTGAAGGTCTCCTCGGGAGGCTTGGGGAGAGCGCAGCGGGTGTAAACTCACTCCAAAGGCACGCACGAGAGAGAGAGCGTGCGCGCGCGCGCGAGAGAGAGCGAGAGAGTGTGTGTGCGCGAAAGAGAAAGCGTGCGAGAGAGTGTGTTCGAGAGAGAGAGTGTGCGAGAGTGAAATGGCACGAGAGAGAGAGAGCGATAGAGAGCACAAGGGAGAGAGAGAGAGAGCGATAGAGAGCACAAGAGAAAGAGAGCGAGCGAGAGAGAGCGAGAGAGAGCGAGAGAGAGAGAGCGAGAGGGAGAGAGAGCACGAGAGAGAGCATGAGAAAGAGAGAGAGTGCATGAGAGAAAGAGCGCGCACGCGCGCGCGAGAGAGACGGAGGGGACGGAGAAGAAACTTTGCCGGGAGAAGGAGCGAGGAGGGGCATGAGAAAGGCCGAAAGAGGGGCGCAGACCAGGGGGTTTTTTTGGTCCGTAATCTGCGCCCCCGGCTTGTGCCCCTAGGCCATGGCCTCGTTGGCCTTATGGGTAATCCGGGCATGGCTGTATGGCCATGTTCCAGAAGCATTCTCTCCTGACGTTTCACCTGCAGGGGAAGGAAGGAGTCCTGGTTGCCTCACCTCCACACCGGTGAGAGAAGGAGCAAACAGAGCAGGAGCCTTTAAAACGTCTGCCTCCAGCTGCTCCATTGTTATCATCCCTGCCTGCCAGAACAGGGAAAGGAAGGCGTCCGGGTTGCCTCACCTCCACACCGGTGAGAGAAGGAGCAAACAGAGCAGGAGCCTTTAAAACTTCTGCCTCCAGCTGCTCCATTGTGACCATCCCTGCCTGCCAGAACAGGGAAAGGAAGGCGTCCGGGTTTCCTCACCCCCACACCGATGGCTGTACTGGTATGCGGCAGATACTGGCTTCTTCAGTAGACTCTCCTCAGTTCCATTTTGGCGGGAAGCCTTAGAATTGAACAGTTGGAGTCAAGATGGCCGCGTTGAGCAGACACCAGAACGCCGAGCTCCGCCGGGGCCTATGTAGTCTTTACTACACAGCACCCCCACATACGAGGCCAGTTACCCCATGCACAAGGGGCGACTTGCAGGACTTTAGGGCGAACTCCTGCTCGTTGTTAGAAGCACCGGCGAGTTCCCCGCTTCTCTTCGAGGCTCTGCAAGCCGAGGCCGAGGTTGCCCTTGAGGTTGCTCGGGCTCCGGCCTCGGTTCTCAGGATCCATGCGAGCATGAAGGACGCTGAGGCCTGCAGGAGGACTATTGGACCAACAGCGACCGCAGCGACCACAGCGTCCCCCCGGAATTGCTCACCATGGTCCCCTGTTCCCTGGCCGGGCTTGGAGGAGGCCGAGACGCCCCCCCCCAACTTCACCCAGAGGGAGGCAAGCGACCGCCCTCCCGACACCATCCAGGGCACCACCCAGGACGCACCGCCGGATTTCACCCACCTCCTTCTTGGCTTCAGCCGGTTGGTCGAGCGGCTGGCCGCCTGGCTAAGGGAGATTGAGGAGCTGAGACCGATGCTGGCGTCCCTCTGCAGTGCGGACGGCCCGCGCCGCCTGGACCCCCGCCCCGGGACTGGGGAGGTGGCGGCCAGTGGAGCGCCGGACCCGCCATGCCTGGACCTGCTGCGCCTGGTCCCAGTGGAGAGAAAGACAAGTGAGGTGACTGCTTCTGGCCCCCTGTGCGGCCACCGCTCGGGCCCGCCGAGTGTCCTGGTTCCGAGGAGCCAGGCGGAGGAGAGGTGCACGGAGACCTCGAGGAGCACCCCGTGGGAGGGGCTCCTGGAGGATGGTTGGCTGCCTCTTGAGGGAGACCCCCTCCTCGAGGAAGGGCCCCCATCTGGGGGCGAAGCATCAGCCGGACGGGTGCCGGTGCCGTGGTGGAGCCCGTGGAAGGCATTGGGACACCGGGCTCCCCCGACCCCGATGGAGAGGGCGTTGGCCGGCTGTATCAACATGGCGCCGACCCTGATCAGTTTGGCGTCTTTAGGCCCACCCCCCTCGTCCACCCCAAAGGCTGCGACCACGCCCCCTGCGGTCTCCATGCTGGAGCGGCCGCCACTGCCGGCTTTTCCACCGCCGGCCTTTTCACTGGAGGCCACAAGCACCGCCATACCGCTAACCCCGGGGTTCCTGATGGGGTCCCTGATGGAGGCGCTTGACGTCTCAGGGGTCCTTGCAAGGGCCCCTGGGGAGCGGCCCCGGCGACGAGCCGACCGATTACCAGCGATCCCCATGGTTATGACTAGCCCACAGGCTGCACCGCCACCGGCTGGTGACGGGCCTGCTGTCACCGGTGGCCCTGGGACTGGGATCACTGCTAAGTCTGGAGGCCCTGAGGCTGGCCCTCCCCCCCCAGTGCCCCGATGGAGCACCTAGAGGCCATGGACAGCCGGTGGCCACCGCGGGGCACAGTCCGAGATACGGCGAGAGGACTAGTAAACAATGGAAGAACCCTCTGCCACCTCAGACGAAACAGAGGAGGGGCCAAAGGCGGGGCAGGAGGCGGTGCCAGAGGAAATCCCAGCCCTGCTCTGCAACACCCAGAGGGTTCCGTCCCAGAACCTTCAGAAACACCAACCTCAGGCGCTGGGTTCCCCCATTGATGAACCCCCACCCCAGGAGGCTTGATAATCCGATGCTGGCGAACCCGGAGCCACAGGCTTGCGACGATCGCTACCGTATGGATCTTGAGTCCTTGAGGACGTTGTTCGATCTGTGGGACTCTCCTAGGCTTCCCCCATTCGATGGTCGAGCCTGATAGCTGACCTTAAAAAGCTCCGACCCACATGGGCCCGAGCTTGGCTTCCCCTTCTCGTTAGTTTTGTCATTCCCTGTCCATGTTGTTTGTCTTGTTGTATGCTCTGTATTTTTTATGTCAAACTGTAAACCGCTCCGAGCCCTCGGGGAGCGGCGGTATAGCAAGTTTGAACTATAAATAAATAAATAAATAAATTTATGGCAGGCATCCTCAGAGGTTGTGAGGACATCACAACCTCCGAGGATGCCTGCCATAAATGCAGGCAAAACTTCCCATTTTGCAATTCATGCATTCTGATTGAGACTGGCTATTAATTCTGCTACAATTATATTCCAAGCTGCAATGTGAAACAGTCTATACTATGAATTTTGTGTGTTTCCTGATTACATACTGTATATTGCCTTGTAGTTTAGCGAAGTCCTTAGAACAAGGGTGATCTGCAATTCCTAGTGGTATGCTCCCTGTATGTCGCGCCACTTAGTAACCTGGCTGCCACCCATTGGACTAGTTGGAGTTTTCAAACTGTTTTCAAAGGCAGCCCCATGTAGAGTGCATTGCAGTAATCTATTTGAGATGTGAGTAAGTTGTTTCCAGCCCAAAAGAATACACGGGAAGAAATATCAATAATATAATATATTCAAGAAATGGATGACATATTCAAACTATGCCTGTCTCCCTACCGAAATTCAATAAACTAATATATATAAGGACTTTCCGCATAATCTAAATATAATACATCAATTGTGAACATTTTTACATTCCAATACAATTAAACATAGTCCACCTAAGTGGACAGTACCTCTCCGAATGTCCCGTTGAAGTCACTTTTGGCTCTGGAAGAGGTGATTCCAATGGTCTATATCCCGGATTATATAAAAGAAAAATCCTATTTCAGGAAATTGTATGGTTATCCGCCACAAAGTAAAGTTGGTTGGGGATATCTTGGAGTTACAAAGAGTTCTAATCAATGTGAAATATGTTAGTTGACTCCAGAGTAGAAGTACAAACGCCAAAATATCAAGTGAAATAATAGCCAAAAGTTCAAAGGTTCCCTGTTCCAGTTCCAATTCCAGGTTTTTTTTAGCCATTGGCCTGAAACTCGCTTTATTGTTACTCACTATTGAGAGACAAGGTATTGGTCATAACTTAGCCTTGCTGGTTTACTGCTTTGACACACCCATTTAGTATTTCAAGAGAGAGGGAATAACATCATTTATATTGATAACATTCTGTCTTTTCTCCATGAGGTTGTGGTAACTTCTGTGTTTTGGGAGGTGGAAAGTAGGTGACATATTTCCTAAAATATGATTTACCCCCAAATCTTTCAGCAGCAAGAGGCTTATCTTTGTAAGGTATGTATAGTTAAAATGATTTTCCCCTTGTGGTGCTATTTATCTTGTTTTTAAGGCTGTGGCCCATCCGTTTTATAGATTCCTCTCATGGCATGACACCAACAGCGCATACTCCGTTCACATCGTTCACACATACCATACCCAGCAGTGTGCTTTCCTTTTCCATTTAAAAGAAAGCCTCCCAGTATTTAGATTCATTTTCAATAGCAATAAGGCATTCATATATTCCGGCGCTTGAAGAGTCATGGAAATGCAGCCATACATTTTGAGCTGGTTAAGGTGAAACATCAGCATTTCCACACCTACTTTTTAATGCATTCCAGATGGCAATAATAAAAGTGTGTGACAAGTCTTAGCAAAACAAAATCGATCTTTCTGACATTAATTAAGGTTGCAGAACTGATAATGTAGTTTTGTGGTTGGGTGGTAGCAGGTGTATGTATACACATACACCCCATCATGAATAATAAAAATTGAATACAAATTTATGTTGTCGAAGGCTTTCATGGCCAGAATCACTGGGTTGCTGTGAGTTTTCTGGACTGTATGGCCATGTTCCAGAAGCATTCTTTCCTGATGTTTCACCAACATCTGTGGCAGGCACCCTCAGAAGTTGTGAGGTCTGTTGGAAACTAGGCAAGTGGGAGCAAGAACTCTTGTCTGTTTGAGGCAAGTGTGAATATTGCAATTGGCCACCTTGATTCGCACTTCCAGCTTCAAACCCTGGTGACTTCCTGCTTGAGGAAATCCTTAGCTGGGAAGTGTTAACTGGTCCTGATTGTTTCCTGTCTGGAATTCCCTGTTTCCTGGGTGTTGTTCGTTATTTGCTGATCTGATTTGAGTTTTTTAAATACTGGTAGCCAGATTTTGTTCATTTTCATGGTTTCCTCCTTTCTGTTAAAATTGTCCACATTCTTGTGGATTTCAGTGGCTTCTCTGTGTAGTCTAACACAGTGTTTTTCAACCTTTTTTTTGAGGCCGCAGCACATTTTTTACATTTACAAAATCCTGGGGCACACCACCAACCAAAATGACACAAAATGACACTCTAACACAGTAATACATATAGTTAATATGTTTTTAAATGTATTTATTAACTCAGTGTGAAACCTGGGCCTGTTTCGATGAACAGAGAGAGCAGCCAGATGGAAGCACACTCTGTGGCAGAGAATTCCACTGCTGAACAGCTCTTCCAATGTTCACCCTCCTATACAGACATGCTTCCCTGTAATGTTTGCTTTTCTGCCTGTACTGTTGTGCTCTCTCTCTCCCCGCTCTCTCTCTCCCCTATATATATATATATGTGTGTATATATATGTGTGTGTGTGTGTGTATGTGTATGTATGTGTGTAATGTTCATTTGTGGGATTAACATAACTCAAAAACCACTGGACAATTTAATACTAACCCAAGGAGGGAGCATCACTCAAAAATTGATTTTGTCATTTGGGAATTGTAGTTGCTGGGAGTTATAGTTCACCTGCAATCAAAGGGCATTCTGAACTCCACCAATGATGGAACTAAACCAAACGTGGCACACAGGACTCCATGACCAATAGAAAACACTAGAAGGGTTTGGTGGGCATTGCCCTGGAGTTTGGGAGTTGTAGTTCACCAACATCCAGAGAGCACTATGGACTCAAACAATGATGGATCTGGGCCCAACTTGGCATGAATACTCAATATGTCCAAATGGTCTGGTATTGGAGGTTCCAATTTCCCATGGCATATCTGATGATAGCTCACGGCACACTAGTGTGCCATGGCACACCGGTTGGGAAACATTGGTCTAACATGGTGGTTGTTGGAGTGGTCCAGTATTTCTGTGCACTCAAATAATATGCTGTGTCCAGGTTGGTTCATGAGGTGCTCTGCTATGGCTGACATCTCTGGTTGAGTTAGTCTGTAGTGCTTTTCATGTTCCTTGATCCATGTTTGGGCACAAATTACCTTGTCAGTTGTATTTCAACATGGTAGTAAATAAAGTAGTAGCAGTAGTTACGAAGGAAAAAAGAGACACCTTTAAAGCCCCATCTAGACTGACCATTCAATGCAGTTCAAAGTTAGTTTCAAACTGTGACAGCCAAACAACAAGCTCCCACAAAAGTATACAAAGGAAGCCCTTAATATGCATCAGTGTTCTGTGGTTTGTGCCATCATCATCTGGACCTCAAATGGGTTCCAAGAATTTCTCATCTGCACAGGAAAATCACTTTTTCCCCCAATACTGCATTAAATAGTCAGTGTAAATGAGGCCTAAGACTAACCAATTTATTACCATACAAAAACCTATGCTGAAATAAATTGGGTCATCTTAGTGACACAAAACTGGTGTTTCCTTCCCTGTACATACTGATGCAATCTAACATGGCTACTTCTTTGAAAAGTTGTAGCTGTTATCCTTAGACACTGTGTTAGTCATTTTTTTAAATTAAAAAAAGACAGAAGCTGTTTTACAACTATTAAATATTTATAGGTTTAAAGTAATAAAAGCTTTATGAGTTTTAGTGTATCAGTTTTATTAGTTTTAGTGTATCAGTTGAAATATTTATTTTAAATTCTTATATATATATATATATGTGTGTGTGTGTGTGTGTGTTTATAGATGTACAAGTTAAGCATTATTTATCAAAATACTCCAAAATCCAAAATTGTCCACATGGATGACTGGGATAGTGACATCTTTTAGATCTAAAGGTTCAGTGTATACAAACTTTTTTTCATGAATAAAATTATTTTTAAAATATTGAGTATAAAATTACCTTCAGGCTGCGTGTAAAAGGTGTGTGTGAATCATGCATTAATTTCATGTTTAGGCTTAGATGAGTTGAGACATTCCAAAGGTAACTTATCATTCTAATTTCTCTAAGTAAGGTAAAGGTAAAGGTTTCCCCTTGACATTAAGTCTAGTTGTGTCTGACTCTAAAGCAGTGTTTCCCAAGAAAGAAATTGAGCCTCTCCGCTTGGAAATGTTTGTTTTTCCACTATTTTACTGGATTTTTGAGAGTCCCGCCCCCCGTCCCCCGCCCCCCGTCCCCCGGAACTGCTTATAACAGCTTCATGACATCCAAATTAACTGGAAGCAAGTTTCACTCAGGGTGAAATTTCACAAAGTTCTGGAAAACAAGCTCTATGAGGAGCGACTTGAAGAGTTGGGCATGTTTAGCCTGAAGAAGAGAAGGCTGAGAGAAGACATGATAGCCATGTATAAATATGTGAGAGGAAGTCATATATATGTTGTGTTCATCGAAACAGGCCCAGTTTCACATTGAGTGTATAAATACATTTTAAAACATATTAACTATATGTATTACTGTGTTAGAGTGTACTTTTGTGTCATTTTGGTTGGTGGTGTGCCCCAGGATTTTGTAAATGTAAAAAATGTGCCGCAGCTCAAACAAGGTTGAAAAACACTGCTCTGGAGGATGGTGCTCATCTCCATTTCTAAGCCAAAGAGCCAGCGTTGTTCACATACACCTCCAATGTCATGTGGGTGACATGACTGGCTGGAGCACCATTACCGTCCCAGTAATTGCAGTACCTATTGATCTACTCACATTTGCATGTTTTTGAACTGCTAGGTTGGCAGAAGCTGTGGCTCACAGTGGAAGCTCGCCCTGCTCCCCAGATTTGAACTGTCGACCTTTTGGTCAGCAAATTCAGCAGCTCAGCAGTTTAACCCACTGTGCCACCGGAGGCTCCTAGGTAGTTCTCTAGGTATTTGCTTTTAAAATACTTTTAAATTAAAAATAACAGCTGCTGAACAACTGTTCGATTTTTCTCTCTCAGAAGGTTTTAATTGCATAAGATAAACCACTAATTGGCTAAAAACGGTCAGTTATCCTTTTGACAAAATGGCATCAACCAAAGAGAAAATCTGCACATCCAAATTTTAACTTTGAAAACCCACTATCCAAACTCTAAATTAGTAGCCTGAGGTTTTCTTTCTCCCATAAAGATCTGGTAATATAGTCCACTGCTTTACAGTCCTCCCTTATTTGTGTGGCTATTAATGGCAACACTCCCCCTCCCCTTTCAAACAAGTGTAAAACGTATAATGAGATTAATAGAGGGGATAATGAACATTCTGGCAGGGAACAAAAATAGTAACGAGGAGAAAAAGAAGAGCAAGATCTGAAAAGTTAATGATCCATTAAAGTGAATACTGGCTCTGTGTAGATCCTACATGGTTCATTATTGCACAATAAATTTAATTGACAGTGATGAATTCATCCAAGAAGGGAGCTCATCAAATAAGCAAGGAAACCTCCTGTTTAATTCACTGGGCAGACACTTGGGAATTGGAAGATAATTGAATTACCATTTATTATTGATATAAATCTCTGCAAGAGTATGACTACAGAAATGTCTTCCGATATGTTATGGAGTGATGAAACATGTGTTATATTCTCTATGAAATAACGCACACATAAAACATCTTATAGAGCTCTCACTTTTGAGGAAATACTGTTATAGCTACTAAGGAACTGCCCAACTGTATATGTTGACAACCCTTGTTGCCAAAATACCCCAGTGAGCTAAAGTGAAGAGTGTCATGTTTTGGGAGTGGTTGATAGTAAGAATTATGCTCCCCCAAATAAAACTTCCCTTTAATCCTCACATTTCTAGAATTGCATAGTGTGAAACTATAAATTATTCACACCTAGAACTAAACATGGGATACTTTTCTCCAGTGGTGGAATTACATACCAATGTGATTAAGTAGTATCAGTGCTTTGAGTCTCTTGTTGTTGCACCTCAGATCGCGGACAGCCCCCCTAGATCACACACACCAGACAGATGCAATAAATGTACTTTTATTTAGAATAAAGAATAATCCAAAAATAGAAGAATAAAGCAATTAAAGTATATCCCAAAAATAGTCCAAAAGTTCTCAAGCTGTAAGCCCAGTTGGCTTAAATCCCAAAGGAAACAAGAGTTCGTAGGCAAGGCAAGAGTTCGTGGACAAGGCAAGCCGCTTCCGCGGACCATGGGAAACTTGAGGCAAACCCGCTCCAGCGGTTAACATGAACTTAGAGACTTGACTTGAGACTTTCCAAGCTGAACGTAGCTTCAGGTCTGACTGGAATAATCCGGGCACAATCTAATAAAGGAAATTACTTTCTATGTGCCCAATGCACCCCCTATCTCAAGCTCCAATCTTTTCGGGAGGATATGATATTAGCCCTTCTGTCAAATTCCTCCTCATTAGCGACTCCAGGTGCAGAACTTTCATCTTGGGAAACTCGCTCCTCCCTAACTTCCATATCCTTGGAATGTTCATCTGGCAAGGGAGTAAAGAAGCTCCCGTGGGAATCAAGGTCACTCGGCCTTTCACTGTCTACTTCAGAACTGACTTCCATGGAGTCATCAAAATTCTCATTTGCAGTATCATATCCCTGTAGCCAGCCATCATCTCATTCTAAGCCTTCCTCTCCAGACCCATATCCATCTGGCCACCCATCTTCCCCTTGATCCGGGGCAGCTGGGACCCCCGGAGTCTGTCTCTGATCACTAGACTGGAACACCACACTTGTAGGAGAGGAAATACACACACACACACACACACACACACACAATTATCATCATCTTCATCTCTCATTTCTAAAAAGCAATGGAAGATGAAGGTGATTATTATTGAATACATACACACACACACACCACTTTCCTTTCCTACAAACTAAGTCAGACTAAGGATCTCAGTCCATTAATGCAGAGGACAACAGGGGGACCTGTAGGGTTGGGAGGCAAATTGTGAGGTAGCGGGGCAAATCTGTCGCCCTGTGCCTCGCATTATCTGTACCACTGCTTGCTCATCACATGCCAGAAACTGTAGCTTTCCTGCGTGATACCACATTGTCCCCATGATTCTCTATCTGAACATGGGATTCTCCCATGTTCAGGTTTACCCCTCCTACTATGCTTCCTTGATGCAGCTGGCTAGAAGTGGATGTGCATCGTGGGATGAGATCCAACAGGCTCTATGCCAGCTGAGTCAAGGATGTGGAATTTATCTAATGTGATGAAGTCCTAAATGTGCCAAACAGCTACTGAGCAGCAGTAGTAGTGGGGGATGTGTGTATGTGATCTCTCAGTGGCACTAAACTAACATTTGTTAGTACTGGGAAGAAGTACTAACAAAGGCAAACCTAGTTTTGAAGATCTTTTACCTTGTAAAACACTGCGAAGAAACAATCCAAAATGAAACATTTTTTTTGGCGCTCCCAGACTAAAAGATACTAAACAAGCTGCTGGGATACAGCAGAGGGCAACTACAAGCAGCATTAGGGCTAATGATGTAACTGAACCCAAGTCTAAAGAGAGTTTAGCTGTTGTCATGTTCTGAGATGAAAGGAATTCCTGAAACAGTACAGCACATAGTATAGCAACATGGAATGTGAGATGTATGGATCATGTGAATTCAAGACAGGAAGTGGAAAGCATAATCTGTGATATTTTGGATGAATCAGCTAAAGCAGACAGAAATGGGACATTTTGAGTCAGATAATTATAGTGTTTTGCTCAGGAAATGAAAAGCTTTAAAGAACTGCACCGGCATTAATGGTGAGGAGAGATGTAGTAAGTCAAGCTATATAACTGAATACTAAGGATTCTTCATGGCATTGTATTTCTGATTTCTTTGTATCAATGAAGAAAGCTGAGTTATATAGATACCTTGGACTGCTGGAAAGACAAGCAAATGGGTCCTAGAGAAAATTGGTCCTGAACTTCCTCTATCAGCCAAGATGACTAGAATGAACTCTTACTTTGGACATATTTAAATTTAACTGATTTACGAGGCCATAAAATAAAGATCTCCAGGAAACACGCTGAGGAATGAAGGAGGAATGAAGGAGTGCGACAGCTCCCCCTGGTGGCCAGATGTTTAAAAATTGCCTCTGTCTGTCTTGTGTGTTGTGTGTCTAAATGTAATGTGTACATTGTAATCCGCCCTGAGTCCCCTGCGGGGTGAGAAGGGCGGAATAGAAATGAAGTAAATAAATATCAGAAGAAGGCATGACTCACCAGAAAAGACAATAATGCTTGGTAAGGAAGAAAGTAGTAGGAAAAGAGTAAGACTACATTCCAGATGGATGGACTCAATCAAGAAAGTCATGGTCCCAGGTCTGCCAGACCTGCACAGAGCTATTGATGACATGGAACTCTTTTGTTTATAGGGCTACCATAAATTGAAGGGTGGCGACGGTATGGCGGTCCGCCTGGGCTTGGATGGAGTGACTACGTAAACAGCTCTAAACACCCTATGCCCAGGGGATGCGGATTGCCTTCCTCTTGTGGGGAGACTTCTCACAAACTTAGCAGACTGAGGCCTTTGAAGAAATTAATGAATTTATTTAACAAGTCACAAACAGGTGACTGGTCTTTTGGATGGTTGCAAAGTCCATAACGCCAAATAGTTGAAAATTAGCTTACCCAGTCCCTTTTGCCAAGTCCATGGGCGATGGATTGTGATGCCTCTTCTTCTCTTCTCTGGTCAGCCACCACGGATGGTGGACAGACCCCAGCCGCTGGATTCCTTTAAATTGAAGGTCGAACGTCCTTCCGCTGCTGAGTCCAGGGCTGGTTGAAGGCGATATTTGTCATTAAAAGAAGGTGACAGGCAGCCCCGTGGCACAGTCAAACGTCCCTGGTGGTCACTGAGGTAAAATCAGAGAGGTTTTCCTCTTTTATAATCTTTAGAATCGGAGGGAAATCCCAAGACACTGATTGGCTGGGACTATGGAGGGAAAATACTAAGGGCTGATTGGATGGAAATACTAACTTTGGAGGGAAAATACTGGGTGATGATTGGAGGAAGGAAACAGAGAGAATTAGCCCCTCCCAACCAGGGAAAACAACAACCCAGCCCCAAAAACTGCAAATAGGCCTTTACAACAAATTGAGGCCTGTTAATCTAACACAAGCACATAAAAATAAGCATACACTTTCACTATAACCAGGCCAAGCCTAGCGCAGGCCGCAACAGACGGCCACAGGGAACCCTGGCTTGGTCATGAAGAGTTGGAAGAAAGTGACTGAACGAATAAACAACAACAATAAATTGAAATTGACTTGACAGCAGTTCACTGCAACAACAAGGACTCTTATGTTTATTGTGTTCATATTCCCTTACAAAATTTGCCTGCTTCCTGTCGGCCATCACTATGGCCGAACCAGGAAGCCCAAATCCAGGAGATCCAACTGCAGAGAGTCACCAGTATTCCTTTTGGCCCATGGCCTAAGTTGCACCAGTACCAGACCCTTTTTTTTCCTTCTGCCCCACCCAGTTCGAAGTTCACCACACCAACCGTCCTCCCAGTAGACCGAGCCACCATTGCTCCCCCTCACCCCAACTACACAACTTTTGCACAGCCAATAGGACATTAAGAACCTTTTATGAAGGCCCACAGCATAGCCAGGACCTCCCCCCAGCACCACCAAAACCCACACATGGCAACCCAACATTAAACCCCATAAAACAGACCACAGCAAGACCAAAGCCAAAATACATTTTCCCTCCCATTCAGTTCCCAGAGCACCAATGCATACACCAGAAATGCTTCATCTAACATTGCATAAACAATAGAATAGAACATTTCCCTCATCGCCCACACCATCCCATACATTCCCACAACCCACACAATCCCATAAGCCAACCCCTGCACCAAAATCACAAACTCTCTTCCATGCCACCAAGCCACAACAGACTGGCTACTCTCCACCCAGGCCTGTGCAAGGCCGCTGCAGTACCACCACCCACCACTAGGGCCGAAACGCCCGTCCCTGCACCAACCGCTAAGGAAAAAGCCCCAAAACAACCCAAACACTACAAAAACAACAAACAAGACCCTTCCCCTTTGTCCCTACCTTATCTTCCATCCTTCTCCGACAGGTCCGACACTTCTGGCCTCTAGGGGGGCCGCGCGGGCGAGACGCACCTCTGCAGACTCGCCCGCCCCAGGCGCCATCTTGGAAAAGTGGGGGCCAGTGCCGAGGTGGGGG
>JARBWK010000010.1:90911770-91092522 GCA_030556195.1 Anolis apletophallus
GAACATTCCCAGCCCTTTCCCTTCTGACCACATGGACTTTGCGACTCTTTGCCAATCTACTGCACTCCAGAAGTCATTCTGCCCCTTTGGAGAATTATAGTTTCCACAAGGACGTTCCTTCCTTTGGACATTTCCTGCTTTCCCCTTTCACATCATGAACCCACAAATGACTTTGCCTCTGCTTGGCACCCCAGCCCCAAAGGCTCTACAGTTCTCAAGGACCATGGAGGACTACAACTCCCAGGAAGTGCCTGTTTTGAAGATCATTACTCTGGGAGCAACAGCTGCATGGGAATGTATTTGGGGATGATTGCTGGGGATCTCTGTATTGTATTGTCTTGTACTCTGTACCCCTGATGTGTTCCCCTTTTGTATCAATGTAACTTCTAAGCTAAAAGCCCTCAGCAGAGCGTTCCAGGGATGAACAGCGCAATAATCCATCTTTCTACTCAATTTTACCCTGCACAAATAATAACTTTGGGGAAGGGACGTTGGGTTTCTTCGAGGGGATGAGGATCACCCTCTATGCCCAAGGCTTCCCCCGCATATATCCCTCTCATCTTCGGAGCTTGGCCAATGGGAAGGGAATATGTAAGGTCATCTAGTCAAACCCCAAAACATGGTTGATTCATGCGGGCTTCGGACCCCCGCAGTCAGCCCTAATAACTATCTCTCAGGACCACTCTAAGCTAAGCAACCATGCTTCCAAACTCAGCCAGGGCTCTCTTTGCGGAGAGTTCCCCTGGTAAACAAATAATACATTTTCTGGCCATATGATGCCTTTTTCTCCAATATGGGGGGGAAGGTCAGGTGTTCTGTGGAACATAGATTCCGCCATTATGAGCCTGGATTCCCCCGCTCGTGTCCCCCCTTGGCCTCGGAGCTGGACCCCCAAGGGATCATGGGCTTTAGCAAACCCAAGTCACTCTACCACCCCATAGCTGGACCTGAGTGGGCTTCGGAACCCCGCTTGCCAGCTGCAATAACTTATACTTTGGCCATTTTGAACTGAGAAATCATGCTTCCCGCTAGACTGAAACTCTCAACACAAAGGAGTTTCAGCCCAGGACAAAAGACTCCCATTAAGGCACTCAGGACAAACAATAAACAGGAAGGTGGGCTTTCACATCGAAGGCCCTCCAGCCGCAGGGTATCTCAGCCATAAGTTACTTCCTCCACCCAGCCGTTTCTCCCTTTGTGTCTTTTCCCGCCTTGCTAGCTAGCTAGGATAGGCTCGTTTGAATTCTGGCGCGCTTCTCTTATTGGCCAAAGCGCGCCAGTCTCCTCCTGGCCCAGCTGACTCTGACAGCCAGGCCAATCAGCTGGAGCTACGCATGGAAGGGGAAGGCGCCCGATTCAAATGTAAATGACTGCTTTTGACTGTTTTTCTATATATTGGGCTGCTTTACCATTAAAGATTTATGCTTTTTGCCTTTGGATTCCTGGCTGTGGCATTGCATCCTATTCAGCTGAATTAGATTCTTCTCTCGGTAATGGCGTTCTTCCGTCTGGGTGAGCATTGATCTGGGTTTCTTTGGGATTTGTAGTTCTGGGAAGATCATCCAGATTTTGGGCCTCGATCCTCGCTTTTAGGGGTGGCCTGGCCCGGTCCCCTTAAGGGAAGGGCCCCTAGTCAGATTTCGGTAACATCACCACCCCCCAGCTCCTTCAGAGTCAAGCCAGTCACTTCAAGGATACCATCCATCCATCTTACCCTTGGTTGGCCCCTCTTCCTTTTTCCTTCTATTCTCCCCAACATCATTGTCTTCTCTAAGCTTTCCTGTCTTCTCATTATGTGCCCAAAATACTTCATCTTTGCCTCTAATATCCTTCCCTCCAATGAGCAGTCAGGCTTTATTTCCTGAAGTATGGACTGGTTGGATCTTCTCGCACTCTCAGAATTTTCCTCCACCACCACAGTTCAAAAGCATCTATCATCCTTCGCTCAGCCTTCCTTATGGTCCAACTCTCACATCCATAGGTTACTATGGGGAATACCATTGCTTTAACTATGTGGATCTTTGTTGCCAGTGTGATGGGGGAATAATAGTTTTCCAAAATATTTTAGAATGTGGAAACCCTTAAGAATGTACTCAGTACGAACTATATAGAAAATTTCCCCCTGCATATTGGAGATAACTGCAGCAATTATTCATCCTCGCATGCAAGGATGAAACAGTCAAGTATTTACATTGCTATTGTGAAGTTACGTTCATACAGAAAGCTTACATTTCCTGCCAATTTTTTTCTACAGCTACAGATTACCTTCCATAATGCTGGCACTAATTTAACACGCAGTCATCCATAATTTTATTTTTGTATTGGCAAAGCTTCATTTCTTCCAGAAGGGATTTCTATGTATGACTGCTGCATAGAAATATACTGTATTCAAGGTGGCAGCTTTCCTTCTCATATTCTTGCTGGCAATGTTACATGATTGTATAAAAGAAACTTTGTTGGATTAACTGCAGAGTTATTTATATGCTATCCACAAACGCTCGAGTGGAACCTCCCCTTTTTTGCTTTGCTTCTTCAAAAATTACAATATAGATACTTTAATTTAGCAAATGAATGCTAGCCCTCATCACACCTTATTTCAATCGTGCAATTAATTCCAAAACTTACCCTTGGCACTGTTGTGGGGACTAATAGACTGTGGTTTGTCAACTGCGGATATTTGCTTACTTTCCGGATACCTATGAAGTACGGACATGTGGAGTAAGGTACTAAACCTTGAGTGCTTATTTGCAACTGTGTGCTTTGGGACATTCTCCTCTTGATAATTTTGATATTTTATTTATTTATTTTTATTTATTTATTATTATTTCGGCTTCTATGCCGCCGACTCCCGGGGGCTCGCGGCGGCTCACAGTAGCCACAAGGCACAGCAGAATACATACAATTAAATGCATACAGTTAAAAACAGTAAAAAACAGCAAAATTAAAACAGAAGCAATTAAAACAGTAATCCGACATATCGTCTGACAAGACGAGTGAACAGATGGCGGCATATGGACAGGACCTACCCATCGAAGGCCTGCTTAGAAAGATGGGTTTTTCAGGCCTGTCTAAATGGGAGCAGGTCCTTAATGGCCCGTGTATCGGCCGGGAGGGCGTTCCACAGCGTAGCTGCTATGACAGAGAACGCCCTCCGGCGAGTTGATGTCAGCCTAGCAAGTTTCACCGAGGGCACCTCTAGGAGGTTGGAGTCCTCCAACCGTAGTGATCTCAAAGGGCAATATGGGGCGAGACGTTCCCTTAGATACGCTGGCCTCAGGCCGTGCAAGGCCTTGAAGGTAAGAACCAACACTTTGAAGGCGATCCGGTGCTCAATTGGCAGCCAGTGCAGATCCTGCAATATGGGTGTTATGTGGCAACCTGCTGGCGAGCCAGACAGGAGCCGGGCGGCAGTGTTCTGCACCAGCTTGAGCCTCCAGGTCGCCGACAGAGGAAGGCCAACGTAAAGTGCATTGCAGTAATCTAGCCTCGAGATGACCGTGGCTTGGATCACCGTGGCCAGGTAGTTCCGGGAAAGATAGGGGGCCAGCCTCCTAGCCTGTCTCAGATGGAAAAAGGCACTCTTGCTGACCGCAGAGACCTGGGCCTCCATGGTCAGCTGGGAGTCCAAGTGGACCCCCAGGCTCTTGACGGAAGACGATGGGCATAACGCCGCACCGTCCAGGGTCGGAAGCTGGACATCCCCACCACCCGGGCGACCTAGCCACAAGATCTCCGTCTTCGCGGATTCACCCTCAACCTACTGGCTTGCAGCCATCCAGTAATGGCTTCGAGGCAGAGCTGGAAATTATCTGGGACAGATCCAGGCCTGCCCTCCATCCTCAGGATGAGCTGGGTGTCATCAGCATACTGGTGACACTCCAGCCCATAACTCCGCACCAGCTGTGCAAGCGGCTGCATGTAGATGTTAAATAACAGAGGGGAAAGGATGGCCCCCTGAGGGACTCCACAAGCTAATGGGGAGCCCTCGGAGACCACCCCACCCCTCCTCACATGCTGAGACCGCTGGTGGAGGGAGGTCAGCCATTTAAAAGCTGTCCCCCTCACTCCAGCCATGGCCAGGCGGTGGGTCAAAAGATTGTGGTCGACCGTGTCAAACGCTACCGTGAGGTCCAATAACACTAGCAGCGCAGACCCGCCTTGGTCGAGCTGGCAGCGGAGTTGGTCTGTGATGGAGACCAGGACCGTCTCCATCCCGTGCCCCGAACGGAAGCCGGACTGGAAGGGGTCTAGCCATGTTGCATCATCTAAGAAGGACTGCAACTGCTCCATTACTGCCCTCTCAACTACCTTTGTGATATACTAATGATTGTGGTTATTGAAGATTATAATACCTTAGATTGATGTATATTTCTTGACTCATTACTGATTTTTGAGAAAGCTTGTACAAATAATACCCTTCTGGTGTGTTTTGTGGTTAGTCAAATAGTGATACCCATTGTTTTTGGGTGCTATTCCATATTGGACACCACATACACAGCTAAGAAAAGCATCAGTCACAGCCATTCCTCAAGAAGATGAAAGGCAAAGTGTAATGTGAAGAATCATTTATGGATTTATTTTGCATTTGCAATTGCAAAGTTAAAGGGCAAAGCTTTTTAATCTACCATCTCTAGCAATAATTAGATTTTAACTTGATGCATTTTGTTCTATTTTTGTTTATTTGTATATTCCCTTATTTGCTTTCTTTTGGTTTTTGTGTTTAGAAAATTAGCATAATTTATATCTATATCTGAGTACAAAAAAAGTGGATTTAATCCAGACCTGTGATTTGAAAATGGTAGTGGTAACTGAAGAGCGCTCTGGAAGAGCAAGAGAAGTAGCACTGGGAAGTTAACAAATTATTGAAGAAACACAGAATTGGAGATGATTGTCACATCATCTTTTCCTCTTCGTTCACCCCCAAAATAGCAGAAACCCTTCTGTTTGCAGATAAGCAAGTCTGGATCCAACACAGTGTGTGAAAAATTGCCTCTAAACTACTTGTCAGTGCTCTGAGTTTCTATGAACTTATCAAATTCATACCAGCAGAGCAAATAAAGGGAAGTGGAATACATTTGCATTGCCCAGATTCAATCTGCTCACAACTCAGTTTGGCTCACAGCTTAAAATATGTGGACAAAGATATAGATGCTATGGAACTGAGAATGCCAAATGTTTTGCCTTGGGAAAAATGGACATATAAACACAACTTGGGGAAATGGCTTTCAAAAAGGGACATTTCAGGTAGACTGTGTAAAATTTACTTCTTAGTCAAATTTTGAAAATGCACATAAAAATGTCTGCAATTCTTGGTGCAGCTTTTTAAAATGAGTTCTTTTTTTACATTTGTTGTTTGCATGTTTCAAGTTGTTTCTGACTTATAGAGACCCTGAGGTGAAAGTGATGGTATTAACTTTCAAGGCCTTGTATGGTCCAGGGCCGGTGTACCTGAGGGACCATCTCATCCCCTATCAACCCCAGAGATAACTTCACTCAGAAGATCAAAACCTATTGGAAGTCCCCAGCTTTAAGACCTTCTGTTTAACAGCTACCGGGCGCAGAGCTTTCTCTATTGTAATGCCATTTCTTTGGAATGCCTTGCCAACTGAAGTCCGTGCCCTGCGCAGGCCCGGATTACCCATAAGGCCACCCTAGGCCGTGGCCTAGGGGCGCAAGCCAAAGGGGGCGCAAAATCACGGACCCCAAAAAAGTTGTCTCAGCCCGTCCCTGAGGGCGAAACGTCAGGAGAGCGTGCTTCTGGGAGGAAACCTCCAGCGAGGTCTCCCTCCCTCTCAGATGGGCTCCGGCGGAGGATAGCGTGCCCGGCTGCAGGCGCCTGCCCCAGAGGGAGGCCTCCTCCACTTGGGTGGGGGAGAGGGTCCAGCAGCGGCCTGAGGAGGCAGCAAAAGGCGAGAAAGGGGGCCACTCACCAGGACACTGCCCTTTCGGCAGAGGCAGCTCTCCTCCTGCCTCCGCGCCTTCCTCCTCCTCCTCTTTGGATTTCGGTGCAACAGGACGAAGAGTGGCGGCTCGGAGGCCAGGCGCGCGCCAGCAGCCCCGTCTCTTCTTGAAATCTGAGAGGAAGGCACGGGAGCCACAGGAGGTGAGGCTGGGGATCTGCAGGGGCTCCTCTCCGTGCCTTCCCTTCCCTTCCTTGCCCACTGAAAAGGCTGTCGGCGGAGGATGCTGGCAGGGCGGGCAAACCGGGTTGGAGGAAATGGCGGCCGCTTTGCCTGCCCCGCTAGCATCCTCCGTTGACAGCCTTTGCAGTGGGCAAGGAAGGGAAAGCAAAGCACGGAGAGGAGCCCCTGCAGATCCCCAGCCTCGCCGCCCGCACCTTCCTCCTCCTCGGATTTCGGCGCAAGCGCAACAGGACGAAGAGTGGCGGCTTGGAGGCCAGGCAGGCGTGCGCCAGCCGAAAGTGCCACATCCTGGGTGAGTGGCCTCCTTTCCCGCCTTTTGCTGCCTCCTCAAGGGAGAGGGGGGTGCGGTAGGGGGTGTAATCCCAAAGTGTGGCCTAGGGCGCAAAAATTTGTTAATCTGGCCCTGGCCCTGCGAGATCTACCAACCTTCCTCAGGGCATGCAAAACTCATTCGTTTCGGCTGGCATTTGAATCTTAATTGTATTAATTAATGTCAACTTTTATTCTTGTGGTGTTTTTATATTACATGTTGTGAGCCGCTCCGAGCCTTCGGGGACTGGCAGCATACATGATTGAATAATAAATAAATAAAATAAAGTATCACAGGGTTTTGGCAAGATTTGAGGTGGGTATCTTTGCCTTCTTTTAAGACTGAGAAAGTGTGAAGGTCACTGAGTTTCCTCAACTGAATAAGGGCTTGAAATCTGGTCTACAGTGTCCCAGAGCACTGCTCAAACCACTACACCACACCTATGCTCTTGGTGATCATAACAAATGCAAACATAACTGAAATGAACTGCTTGTGGAAATGAAAAAAACCCAATTAAAACAAAAGTTTGTACATTCACCCATCCTTCAAACCTCAGAGTAATGTGAAATGGTTTGAGGGTTGGACTATAAGTCTGGTGAACAGAGTTCAAATTCCTGCTCAGACATGGAAATCTACTGGGTGGCTTTTGACAAGTCTATCAGCGTCAGAGGAAGGCAAAGACAAACCTACTCTGAACAAATCTTGCCAAGAAAACTTTGTGATAGGGTCACCATAAGTCAGAATCAACTTAAAGGCAACAAGAACAAGCAATAATTAAACGTTATTTCCTATAATCTTACTTACTATAATCTTACTTAGGTGGTCCCTCATAGCCCAAGTGTAGTATCTTGATGATAGATACGTAGATTGCTGTGGAGCCCTATTCTCAAGTCGAAAGTTCTCCCGCAGAAAAGACATCAATTTCCCAGGTGAAAGGCAGTCCCGCTCAGGGCTGGCTTGACATGCCTTCTTCTTGACGCATTTCTTCCTTTTGCCCTCCATTTGTGTCTCTTTGAATTCTGCAGCACTGCTGGTCACAACTGACCTCCAATTAGAGCGCTCAAGGAACAGGGCTTCCCAGTTCTCAGTGTCTATGCCACAATTTTTAAATGTGGCTTTAAGCCCATCTTTAAATCCCTTTTCTTGTCCACCAACATTCCATTTCCCGTAACTGAGTTGGGAGTATAGTAACTGCTTTGGGAGATGGTGATCAGGCATTCAGACAACATGACCAGTCCCGCAGAGTTGAGGGTGTAGGTGCATTGCTTCAGTGGTCTTTGCTTTTTCCAGCATGCTGACATTTGTTTGTCTGTCTTCCCAAGAGATTTGCAGGATTTTTCAAAGGCAACACTGATGGAATTGTCCCAGGAGTTGAGTGTAACATCTGTAGACAGTCCACATTTTGCAGGTATGCTGTCGCACCCGGGCTGTAGATGCCTAGTAAAGGGCAAGGACCTTTCTATACCGGAGGGATTACTTCTTGCTTTCCTTTAAAGGGTCGGCGCTCCCAAGGACCAAACTGGACACTCATATTAACTCAAAGGTTTTATTGTTTATTACATGTGTTAAATTCACTCAGGTTCTTCTCTTAATTCCCCAAACAACATAGGAAAGTGCTTACTATACAGTTTCTCTGCAGCTTTGGTCCAGAAGCTTTAGCCAGACGGCTCTCAGAGTCCTTTCTTTCTCTATGGCCTCGAGGTGAGGACACTCGAAGCCCCAGTCAGATGGCCTAAATTGAAGGCATGAAACCTTCCTCTGGATGCCAAATGACTTGTTTGAAGGTGATTGGGACTCAGGGTCACTCAGCCTTCCGTTATGCTGAGCATTCTGTATGAGTCCCAAGAATAATCAGATGACTGTATTGTAAAATAGCCTGATCAAGGGCCTGGTCTGGCAAACCTTCAGTCACGTCCTTTCAGGAGGAGTTCTGGTGATCTATTGAATGTAAAATGGCATACTTCCCAGATCCCTGGAAAAAGGGGGTGGAACAAACTCAACTGGACTCTGCAAACGATGATTGGCAGGTAAAAGAGACCAATCAATGCAACTAAAGCTTTAGCAAACTGTATGGGCTGCAAAAAACACATTTTAACAAAGCAAACATTTGCAAACTCAAGATATTCTATGTAGGTGGCACTCACCGCGCTGTAACAGCAGGCGTATAATAGGGTTGGGGAAGGGGACAATAGTTTTATAAACAAGCACCTTGGTGCCCTACAGATGTTCCAATCCACAAACACTTTTTCATTCAGAAAAATGCTGCACTCGCAGAACTCGGGCGGTGTTGTATTTCAGTGTCAATGTTGACTTTTGTGGAGAGGTGGCTGCCAAGGTAGTGGAAATGGTCAATATTTTCTAAAGTTACACCATTAAGCTGTATTTCTGGCATTTCAGAGGGATTGGCTGGTGACTGCTTGAGCTTCTCCTACGCTTCTGCAAAGGTGTTTAGGTCTTCTTCTGAATGTACACAGACTATGTTATCATCAGCATATTGGAGTTCTATAACAGAAGTTGTGACCTTGGTTTTGGCTTTCAGTCTACTGAAGTTAAATAGCTTGCCATCTGTCCGATACGTGATTTGCACTCTGGTGGGAAGCTTCCCATCAACAAGATGAAGTATCATAGCGCTGAAGATGGAAAATAAGGTTGGGACAAGAACTGTGGCATCCCCACGGGGCTGGTTTTATATCTGTATTTTGTATTTGGTTGCCTTCACCTGCAAGGCCTTTGTTCTATTGTCCAGCCATGTGGGCTTGATGTGAGGAGTTGTGTCTTGGTTCCAAACCTGATGTCACCACCCTTAACTCCTCCTCTTCCGGAGTTTACCTGAGAGGCAGGACTTCCTCTCTGGCCGCATTCCAGAAGAGCACACAGACATAGCAAGGTGGAATCTAAGCCATTGCTGCGACAAAGCATCTTAGTTCACCTATTAAGCCTAACCTTCGCTTTCAACCGAAGCCTGCAGTACAAAGGAGAACCTGTCCTCAACATAGACTGCGTATTTTGGGGGTTTTACAGGACTTCGTGGGCCTACAAAGCCAGAGGGCAACATGAAACCTGGAATCAAAGAAAGGTACCTTCACTCTGCATAAGGCAAGTGGATGCAGTCCTTTTGTTTAAAGGACTTCATTTGCAACCAACTAAGCATTTTCGGCCACCAGCATTTTTACTTGTTGTTATTCAATAAATCTTGGTTTTGGTTCACTATTTTGAGTCTAGCACTCATTCTTAAAGCTATTCCAGGTCTCCCTGTATGTCGGACGGCATTTCTCTACCTTCAGGGCCATAGCTTGCAATGTCCATCCTTTTAAAGCCCATTTTTAGGCCCTGAAGGCAGAAGAAGAACACCTGAATCCACCTTAAATGGATCACCCAATTTTTTGGAGGATGATCCAATCTTAGAATGTCTACAGAAGAATTCCCCAGATAAACCCAACTCAGGAACCGTAACCACAGTAAATCATGTTCCACAGGGCCATATTATTGTTGGGAGCATTATAGTTTAATATCTTGCTTTTTGAAAGTTCTCAGTGACAGTTTCCAGCTGTGATTCAAGTCAGGATTGCAACCTTTGTGTCACAAAGTCAATTGCAATGAAAATTCAAAATAATATGTCACTGATGAACAATGTGCAATTAGTGATTTAAAATCTTATTTCAATCTGTATGAAACATAGGTTCTATGGAGAGGATTTTACTATTGTACTACATGCACATATGCATGTAGTAGAGACCCAGAATTATTCATTTTTCATGTGGACGATGCGGATGGGGGGAATCATTTGAAAATAGCACCCTTTTTCTGGCCACCTACAGGGCATAGAAAGGAGCTTTGTATTGCTGTGTTAGTACAAGAGAGATAGGCAGCTACTGTCAGGAGACAGAGAAGTTTATATTAGAAGCCATGACCCCAAAAGAGCAGGAATACAAAGAGGTGCTGGTTGAAAGCTGCTTGTGAAAGAAGAAGGAATTGAACATGCCAGGAGACAAGGTTTATTTTGTTTTTAAAACGTAATATCAAAGGGCTAATCCTTAGCACTCCAGGCTTAGATTGCCCAATAGAGCCATTCAAATTTGTATGTTCATCTTATTTGTCCTGGAAAGTCAAGCATTTTAATGCTTCCCCTCTTCCTAACGACATATTTAACATTAGTCTGGAAGGCTTGTTTTTAAAACACCCTGCCAATGCAAATACCATTAAGCGAATCTTTCAGGTGAAAACAAAAATGAACGAATCCTACAGATGCAGTGATATTATTTTCTCAAGTTATTCATTCATTCATTCATTCATTCATTCATTCATTCATTCATTCATTCATTTGAGAATGTGTAACCACCATTCCTGTTGGTAAAACTGGCCATAGCAGTTAACAATAGAGTTATTGAAATAAATAAATGCCACTTTAAAACCCTTTCATATTCAAAATAACTATAGCTTATATATTCAAACAGAAATGGAAAAAATATTGCTTCAATTAAAGGTCTTGTTAGACAAAATGTTTTGAGAAGGTGGCAGAATGAGAGTGCTTTGTGGTATACTACTACTAATAATTTTATATTATATGTAATATTACTAATAATATTACAGTACAATGGTATAGTACAATATAGTAATATATAATACTAATATTGTGCTATGGTAATAATATAATATATTGTATTTACATATTACTTGTGAGCCGCTCTGAGTCCCCTTTGGAATGAGAAGGGCACCATATAAATGTAATAAAAAAATAAAAAAATAAAAAGAGTTAGAAGGAGATTGATTGAATCCATAAATTCTCCTACAGATCACTGGGTGGGATTTGTAGTTTGTCCCCCCCCCCTCCTTCCTTCTTTTTCTTCTTTTTCCATCTCAGTTCAGTTCTACATCAGCCTCATGCCCAGTCTAGTTTATTATCTGTTTAGTAATGCAACTGTTGTGGTCCTCTGAAACTCTGGTTAATACAAGTGGCCCACATAATAATTTCACAAAGTATCACAATTTGTCCTGTTTTCCATTGATACCCTAACCTTGGAAGAGTTATTGACAAATGGTGACTGTGGCAAATGGTGACTGTGGCTGGGAATTCTGGTGATTAAAAGTAATGTTTCCAAGTTCTGCTCAGCAGTGTCTTAAAGCACAAATCAGCTGCTCAAAGAAGTTAGGCTTTAGAGCAATATGGCCTGCAACTGGATAAAAGTCATTTCTGGGGTCTTCCCATATAGGCAATGAGTTCAGGACTCAGAAAAGGTGAACTCAAAACAGGTTTATTGGCTTACAATCAGTAAATACTGATGGTCCAAAAAGCTTGAAGTAGGTTGCAAAAAAGGGTCCTTTAAACAAAGGAAATGCGTTCACTTGCCTCTGTTGCAGAGTGAAGGTATCTTTCTTCTGATTCCAGGGTTCCTTTGTTGCTCCAAATGGTCCTCCGACACATGAAGTTCTGAGGTCCCCAAAGATGGCAGTCTTTGGGTGAAGGGCTGGCCTTCCTTTCACTGCAAACCTGGCTTGAGAGCGTTGGTGGAAAGCTATACGTTAATGAAGGTGCTTAGCTCCAGATTTCAGCCTGCTTCGTCCGTGTGCTATGCTTGGAAAGGCCAAAGACAGGACGTCCGGCCCCTCAGATGACCTCAGAAGGGGGTGGAGTAAGGGTGGTGACATCACCTTGGCACCCAACACAGTCCATCCCACCAAGTCCGCATGGTAGAGGACAAATGAATGCAGGTAAAGGTTGGCCAAGTCCATGATGCAGTACCAAACAAGCCCTGTAGGGGCATAATAGCTCTCCAGTGGTAACAGAGAATCTTGAAACATTTCAAACCTGCCATATACAAACACACATGCACCTCTGAAGAAAAATGCTCCCAAATAGTGAAACATGGAAACCATAGGGTACTTTCAGTGTTATTTTCAAGCATTGTTCTTGGCTAATTTGCATGGAAGGAAGGTTCAACTTGCCATGGAGGAACAGCTGATCTGCATAACGTTTACAATATTCCAAAACTGCACTACAGTGTCAGGAGTTCTCTTCACAAATTCATATAGTCAACCCTCTACATTCACTGGGGTTAGGAACACAGGATCTCTATGAAAGTTGGAAAAAACATAGCGAAGAAACACTATTTTTTTTAACCTGAGAGAACACTTCTCTAGGAATCACAGGGTTTTCCAGTGTGACAAAGGGGTCAACTTCTTCTGTATTCTCCCTAGGAGCCACTATGGCCAACTTCCAGCAGACGTTGACTGCACTGGAGGACATACAGTGTAGAGAGAGCGTATTATTCAAATACACAAATAGTAAGTTCCTCAAACATTAAATACTCACCGCATAGGAAAGCTGATGAGGAAGCACAACCTACAAACTAACTACAGACCCACTAAGAAAATCCAACAAATGCTACATTCAGCAAAGTACAAGAGGCATCTTCTCAACTCTGCAGGAGTCTACCATATACCATGCAGCTGTGGACAAGTCTACATAGGGACCACCAAGCACAGCACCCAAACACGAATCAAGGAACATGAATGGCGCTGCAGACTACTTCAACCTGAGAAGTCAGCTATAGCAGATCACATGATGAACCAACCTGGACACAGCACATTATTTGGGAATACATAAGTGCTGGACAACTCTAACAATTAACATGTCAGGCTACACAGAGACGTCATTGAAATCCACAAGCATGTGGACAATTTCAACAGAAAAGAAACCACGAAAATGAACAAAATCTGGCTACCAGTATTTAAAAACTCTAAAATCATAACAGTAAATAAAGAATAACACTCAAAAACAGGGGAACTCCAGACAAGAAACAATCAGGGACAGCTAATCACTTCTCAACAAAGGATTCCTCCATGCAGTAAGAAGTCTCACCTTGAAAACTGCTAATCAAGGTGGCCAATTGAAACATTTACCTCCAACAGACAAGATTTCTTTCTCCCACCCTGGACATTCCACAGATATATAAACCCCAATTTCCTAGTTTCCAACAGACCTTACAACCTCTGAGGATGCCTGCTATAGATGCAGGTGAAACGTCAGGAGAGAATGCTTCTGGAACATGGCCATACAGCCTGAAAAACTTACAACAACCCATTAAACTCGTAAATACAAGAGCAAGCTATACCTCATCTCCACAAGGACGCAAACACTTTAGAACAGCGTTTCCCAACCTGGGGGTCGGGACCCCTAGAGCGGTCGTGAGGGGGTGTCAAAGGGGTCGCCAAAGACCATCAGAAAACACAGTATTTTCTGTTGGTCGGGGGGTTCTGTGTGGGAAGCTTGGCACAGTTCTATCATTTGTAGGGTTCAGAATGCTCTTTGATTGTAGGTAAACTGTAAATCCCATCAACTACAACTCCCAAATGTCAAGGTCTATTTTCCCCAAACTTCACCATTATTTACATTTGGGCAGATTGAGTATTCCTGTCAAGTTTGGTCCAGACCCATCACTGTTTGAGTCCACAGTGCTCTCTGGATGTAGGTGAACTACAACTCCAAAACTCAAGGTCAATGCCACCAAACCCTTCCAGTATTTTCTATTGGTCTTGGGAGTTCTGTGTGCCAAGTATGGTTCAATTTCATCATTGGTGGAGTTCAGAATGCTCTCTGATTGTAGGTGAACTATAAATCCCTGCAACTACAACTCCCAAATTACAAAATCAACCCCCCCCCCCAACTCCACCAGTATTCAAATTTGGGTGTACCAGGTATTTGTACCCAACTTGGTCCAGTGAATGAAAATACATCCTGCATAACAGATATTTACATTACGATTCATAACAGTAGCAAAATTACAATTGTGAAGTAGAAACAAAAATAATGTTATGGTTGGGGGTCACCACAACAATGTGGAACTGTATTAAGGGGTCACGGCTTTAGGAAGGTTGAGAACCACTGCTTTAGAAGCACTTTGCTTCTTTGTTTGGAACCTTTTCCAATTATTCAAGAACGTGGCCATATAGCCCGAAAAACCTACAACTTATTCAAGAATAGATTGTGTCTTTGGCTTGCTCTGGAATAAGCAGCTGTATCACAGCCAGGGTAAAAACTGCTTGCTTGGCTACTCTGCCTGTGATAAGCAGCGGCAGGTTACCCAGAAGTCTTATCATGCATTCCCTTAGACAAAATTCCCACTGACTTCAAAGGACTACAGAGGGCATGATTAAGCCCTATGTATAACTAGATTCTCAATTCACCTTGGTTCCCAGCTTCATTTGCACACAAGATGAAAGTAAGCAAGTGATTATACGTTTGCAGATAATTGCACACATTATTAGTCTTCAGTGTGAGACAAAGCTTCTTTATAAACAGGAAGTTTGTCACTGCCAGAGGTCCACTTTAAAGCTTTCAGCTGACCATTTTCACAGACTACCTAAAAAAACAAATTGTCTGGTTGCTGAGCACAAGGTCCCCCACTCAAATTTAATTAACGTCAGCTGGAATGCTATATAATAATCTATGATGGTGGTAATATTGGTTTTAGAAAAGAAAAAAATGAAACTTCATGTGAAAAGTAGTGCTTGGGAGGTTTCAATATTCCAAGTTCACCTTTGCCATAGATTCTTTGATAAAGGGTCGGCACAATTGAACAGTCATCTGGCAACACAACCATCAATCTGAATATTCAGTTTGTGTAGATTTTTGGTAAGTATGACTAGAGATGGATCTGCAGTGAAGAACTGATGCGGTTTGACACCATTTTAAATAGTGCAGCTCAATGCTATGAAATCCTGGGATCTGTAGTTTGGGAAGGTACTGTAGCAGCAAATTGGGAGTTATGGAACTCCAAGTGGCAAGTTACCTCTTACCAAATCGGCGGCATGGACGTGCGGGCGCAGGGATGAGGAAATCACGCAACAACTTCACTGCTCAACGTGAAATCAAAGAGATTTATTGAGTTTAACACCAGCTGGTGGGGTTGCCCACAGAACTAGCTGCTATCAGGGGCGAACGGCCCCGGTCATCCTTAACACAAAGCATATATACCCATCATGGTGGCATCCACAAAAGCCAGCCCTTCTTCACAAACATCATTGGCTGATGTTACAAATCATTTCATTAATCCAATAAAACATAGCATTTCCATTAGCATCACATCTTAATCCCCTCCTATTTGTTAGAACAAAGAACATTTCATCTCACATGTATATTATCAGCTCTGGCCAGTGACCTTGCTCCGCTTTGCAACAATTCTACAGAAACTTTTGCTTCTGCCTCTTTCTCTTTCAGCAAAGGAGGGGGGCAGACCCTTCTGCTCATGCGCAGTTCTTATCCTTTTTGGCATTGAGGTAAACAAGCCTCAAGCCTTGTACTGCTTTGGCCAATCTGAGCCTACGTTAGCTACGCTAGGCACGGGGTGTACTTTGGCAAATCACAACAGGGGCTAGAAGCACCAATCATAGTGCAGCATTCACGGAGCCAGTGCCTGCCTGATTCTTGGCACAGAAAACCCCTTTGCTAATCTCTACATGTGTGCAGCATCACTCTCTGACTGTACTCCTGCTCAAAGTACCAAAACCGCTTTATTCCAGAATTTTTCTTTTTTGTGGGTAATTCATCACATGAAATTACCTACACACACGTCTGGAACCCCTCAAGAGGACCAATTCACTCTCCAATCTCTCTTGACCACGGTTTGCACAGTTCTGACTGCATGCACACTTTTCACTGCATCTGCGGATTTCTGCATTGCAAAAGCACAACATTTCAGCATTAACGGTAGGCAGCACATGATGATTAGTACAGAACATATAACCACTATGATTATCATCACAAGTGGCGTAGCCATTGAAAAATGATGCCAGCTCATCAAATAGCTCCAGAAATCACCTGGGGCTTCATAAGTCTTCTGCACTTCTCTAGCAACACCCTGAATCTTGACCAGGTCAAGTTCAATGTCACCAGACTTATTTATGAAATGACAACAGGTTGTGTTTAACCACACACAGAGCCCGCCTTGCTTGGACAGAAGATAGTCCAAAACCAATCTCTGTTGCATCGCAATTCTTGCCAGGGAATCTACCTCTACCTGCAAAGAGGACATCCCTTCCAGAGTATCATTGGCCAAAGATTCCAAACCATATGATAACACACGCAGTTGTTTAACATTCCAGCCACACCCACTTGGGGGGCCATAATTGCTGCAAACCTCTGAGCTTCAGTAAGAAAAGTCTTATCAGGATCATACCCATAACGCTTCACCTCATCAGGTGAACGCTTCTGGACATGCATGTACAAATTAGTGACAGGTGTCATCTTGGGGAGCACTCTCAAGCCCCCAGGCTGCAGTGTGCCAAGGGTGCAAATCCGCCCACTTTCCACAAATCGTGTGATTACATGGTCACTTCGTTCGGAACAAATGAACCTCCTTGAAGTACTGAACTTCAAAGCAATCCATCTTACATTGACCCCGCACAGAGCCTTTTCTGTAGTGGCGCCATCAATATGGAACACTCTTCCTAGCGATGTAGGACCATGCAGGACCTTCTCTCCTTCCGCAAGGCCTGCAAGACTCATCTTTTCCAGCTAGTCTTTGATTGCTAGGCCAGAAATCTTTTTAAAGCTAGTTTAATATGTATGCTTTTACCTCCGTGTGTTTTACCTGATTGTAAGCCACTCCGAGCCCTCAGGGAGTGGCGGCGTACAAGTCCAAATAGTTAAATAAATAAATAAACCCTACAATCCAGTACCATCCCATCACTGAGGCCCCATCTACATAGCAATCTAATCCAGTTTTGGAATGCAGATTATCTGATTAAAACTAGATTTATATGGCAGTGTAAAGCAGATAATCTGTATTCAGAAACTGGATTAGATGGTCAGTGTAGATGGGGTCTGAGATTTTAGTGCTTCCACCAGTAGAACTGTAAATACGTTTTTAGCACCACAAGAACTTAGGGTGAGGTCCAAGTTCCCATTATCCCCAGCCTACATCGAGGATAATTGAACAAGATGCAAGTTGTCATTCAATAACATCTGGGGGCCCAGATTTGGGAGGGGATACTATATGGTTGGCTGCCTGTATCCATAGATTCTCTGTCCAACGGCCCTTCAAGGGAGTCATAAGATTGGTGTGACCCTCAAAGAAAATCCCTTCCATATTGCTAAATAAAATCTCACATTTGCTGCTTTGAACTGGAACACATGGCAGTGTGGACTCTGATAACCCAGTTCAAAGCAGATATTGTGGGATTTTCTGCCTTGATATTCTGTGTTATATGACTGCGTGGAAGGGCCTGAAACCCCTGCATTCAGGCCCGTATCCAGGATTTTGATTCGGTGGGGGGGGGAGTGAGTTTGATTCGGAGGGGAGGGTGAGTCTGAGTGAGAGAGGGTCTACCCTAGCAAACCTTTTGCATCGTTATCCCCAAACCCCCATGCACATGGGATATATTGAGCATGGTGATCTCAGATCACGATATGAATACACATAACAGTTAAAATAATCTACTACTAAGGCCTTCTCGTGGATCACCCTGAGAATTGCCTCTCAAGCCCCCCCCTCCCCCGGCTACATGCCTGCCTGCACTAAAACATTGGGGAAATGAGACAGATTGCAGTAGCATAGTTTAGTGAAGGAACCCTTTCCATATCTAGAGCTTCAATGGAAAATAAAGATCCAAAGATGTACAGTGTAAATGCACTGTAATTATATGGATATATTAACATTTCATAATGGTAAATACATCTATGGACCCTTCCACACAGCCATATAACCCAGAATATCATGACAGATAATCCACAATATCTGCTTTAAACTGGATTATCCGAGTCCACACTGCTATATAATCCAGTTCAATGTGAATTTTGAACAGCTGTGTGGAAGGGGCCTAAATTCATCCTGATTTTTGTACTCTGGATTTCTTAGCTACATGTGTTTTGAATCAAACCGTATTCGATCCTTGACATTTTGACATTTGTTTTGATATTGGTGCAAATAACAAAGAAATTAACTATCTAGGAGTTATGATTTTTAAAATGATTAAGAAGTATATCATTCTTTATCCAGTCCCATACAGAAATAGACATTAAAATAAAATAGAGAATTCACTTTTTGCATCCTGCAAGAGAGATCCTGCGTCTTGTATTAACCTCTGCTAGTGATGCTTCCTTGTGTTCTTGCTTGGACATTAAGTTATTTCATCCAAGGCCTCTTTGCCAACACTAGTCTGGCAATGTGAACATAACCTGGCTAAACCAGAAAGGGATCCCATCTAGATTTTTTTTAAACTAATACCTATAAAATGTAGAAGGCTCTGTTTACTGGAAGAGTTATATTAATGGGCTAAAATGGGAATTACAGTAATATTAGGCAATGATTCCAATGCAATATGGTTGACAACCATCAAAAATAATAGAGCTCATAGGAATACTGAAACAGTCAGTAAACAGAACAAATCACTGGAAAAACACTGACTGGCTAGGATGCTGAATAAAACAATGATAGAGGGCGAAAGAATCCTGGACAAAAAGAAATGAACTCATCTACAAGAATAGAACAAACTTTGCATGGGAGAAAAGCATTTCCAAAAGGCTTTCAGTGTTACCAAAAACAATGTTGAATGCACAAGTTCAAAATACATTGGAAAAATGTCTGATATTCCAGTCCCAGTGTATTGAAAAGACTCTGGTTAGTGCTGTGCATCTACACATGGATAAACATTAAACACATATACTAAGGCCAACTAAGGCGTCTTCCACACTGCCCTTTATCCCAGGAATGAAGTCAAACACGAATTTGGAGGGTCCTGCCTTGAAGACAAAGACCGGCGAGACCCACCAAAGAGGATCCGTTAACCCTGGTGAAACAGAAAGCACCTAAAAGAAATTTTCCTAATTTTTCCAATAAATCTCACCAAGTTGAAGAAAATGCCAACGAGATGTTTATTTCATTCCAGCTGGAATGCATGTCAACTGCTATCATTTGTCCAGGAGCTGACATAACTCACAAGATGAATCAGCACAATTTTAATAGAAAATACAGAGCTGTCAAGTTCGAATTTCCCGCTCCCGCCCCCCTTGCCAACTTCTCAACTGATTGGATGGAGTCACCAGCTGGCTGGGAGGTGTGGCTGGCTTAGCTGCACCTTGCCCAATCAGAGAGCCAGCGCCACTTCGGCCACTCGGATGGGAAGAGAGGAGGTGGGCCAGGCAAGAAACAATGAACAGAGAGGAAAAATAAGATTAAAATGACTAATGATTGTCCAATGGTCAGCAATACCTTTTCTGGCCTTCAAGCTGGCCAGGGCTATTGTTTGAGTCTCTTGAAAACACATTTTCATCTGACTCGGAGGCCAGATCCTTTTTGTCCTTCTGTCCTGGATTTGGGATTCAAAGATGAGATCTGAGGCTGGTATTGGCCAGCTGGGTTGATACAATGGAAAGAGGCTGTGGTGAATCCTAATTCCTCACAGACAGGATGACACCTTTGTGTAGGGTGATTTGATCGTCCATAGGTCCTATCTCCCAAATGAGCTAGCTTTGGCCCTCAGAGGTCTGAGGCTGATAAGAACCATTAGCTTATTGTTCATGCAGTGAGTCTTGGTGAGTCCAAGGAAATTGAACTGGCCCAGGAAGTTGAAAAATGCTTCTTGAAGCCATGTGGTGCTGGATTCCTGAATAATAATAATAATAATAACTTTATTTGTAACCCGCATCCATCTCCCCAGAGGGGACTCGGAGCAGCTTACATGGAGCCATGCCCGAGCAACACATCACAAAATATCAACAACATCAAAAAACAATAAACACAATAAAATACATCTGTGAGCACTTAACAACACAAGAGTATCTAAAATAAGAACAACAGGGCGGGCCACTTGAACATATAGTGTATTTTAAAACTTGGGGGAGATAACTGGAGTAGGGTCGACACACAAAGGGTCACATAGGGGGAAAGAGGTCTCGCAGAAACGGGGGCATTTGGGGAACCTAATCTCCGAAGGCCAGGTGGAAGAACTAGGTTTTCAGTTGTTTTCGGAAGGATTCCAAAGAGGGAGCATTCTCTCCCAGGAGGGAATTCCAAAGACGGGGGCCACAGAGGAGAGGGCTTTCTCCCTAGTACTCACAAGCCGAGTTTGTGTGACTGGCAGGGGCGAAAGGAGGGCCTCCTCTGAGGAGCGAAGGGCTCGGGCTGGTTCATGGGAGGAGAGCCAGTCACAAAGGTAGGCGGGTCCCAAACCGTTTAGGGCTTTATAGGTAATCACCTGCACCTTGAATTGGGCTCGGAAAATAAATGGCAGCCAGTGGAGCTCTTTAAACAGGGGGGTCGACCGCTCCCTGTAACCTGCCCCAGTTATTAGTCTGGAGGTGGCTTTTTCCTTCAATTTTCAAAATATACACATACATGTGCATAGGGGACGGGAAATGAGGTAAGGAAACATACAAATCATGCAAGGCCTCGAGGGAAATCATATTACCCACCCCCAAAGTCCATAAGAGTTTATAAAGTTTGATGAATATAATAAAAAAAAAACCATAGGAGTCAGGCAAGAGAGTTCCTAGAAGTGCTAAAGTCCATCAAAAGTTGATAAAAGGTTTCTAAAAATTCATGAAAGTTGGGAAAGTTCATAAAGAGTTGTGGAAATTCATAAAAGATTCACAGGGACTTGGCAGAGGGTGCCTGAAAGTTCCAAACTTCCTCAAGAAGTTGATTAAAGTTCCAAAAGTTCATAAAAGTCCGTAAAAGTGCAAGGGGGAGGTGTATAGAAAGCCCTAGGAACACTGGGTAGCCGGAGTCCAATAATAAAACAAGAGCTTCATTAATTTAAAAATCCAATTAATAAATAATAGTCTAATTGGTCTGATGCTAGTTTATGATTCAGGGGTGTTGCCATGTGGGGTCATGGGGCCATGAAAAGAGCCTTAGGTTCCCACATGGGGGAGACATAGGGGATTATGGGATCATCCCAGCCTGGTGTCCTTGGCAAAACTATGAATTCCTTGGTTTTGAACTATCTTTTACAGAGTCCTTCAAGGGGGGGTTCACCTCCAATATCAGGATCTGATCCCAGATTATCTGCTTTAAACTGGAATATATGAGCCCCCACTGCCAGATAACCTGGGATAAACAGATAACCTGGGATCAGATCCTGGGATATATTATTTATTTATTTATTATTTCAATTTATATACTGTACCACCCTTCCCAAGGAGGCTCAGAGTGGTTCACAACAATGAATACACAACACCAAATAGTTAAAATACAGATAAAAATAGATTAGGACATCATAGTTCTGCCTTCCAACCAGAACTCAAGGCAAAATTTGTTGTCTACAAGCCACATTATATGCTATATTTATTTATTTCCATCATTTCTACCCCGCTTCTTCTCAACCCCCGAGGGGGGACTCAGAGCAGCCTAACAACGGCAACGATTCAATGCCACATAGTATACATATAATAAAAGCAAACAGTTAAGAATAAAATACATTAAAATACAGCTAGAATTAAAATACATTAAAATACAATTAACATTAAAATGCATCGTGTACATTCACAACAGTTAAAACAGTATTCCATCCATAAGCATTAGGTCTTGTCCACCAGATTGCCATCTCAATCCAATCAAAGTGCCGTATCGTGCTAAAGTGCAAGCGCTTGGTCCCATAACCAGGATTTCATTTTTTTTCTGAATGCCAGGAGGGATGAAGCTGATCGAATATCAATAGGGAGTGCGTTCCACAGATGGGGAGCCACCACCGAGAAGGCCCTATCCCTCCTCCCCACCAACCACATTTGAGATGTAGGCGGGAGCGAGAGCAGGGCCTCCCCGGATGACCTTAAGATACAGGATGGGACGTAGCGGTTGATGCGTTCGGACAAGTAAGCTGTCCGAAAAATATATTTGCATCGATTCTGTCTTGTAAGGCTAAGACTCACAATGTTAAGAGTTCTATCAGACATTTCTTAAATTTATAGTACCCTATCAATGTGGAAAAAGCAGCTCAATGGGCTTGGTTTGGTATCTGGGGATAATCTAGTTCAGGTCATATCTAAGGAACTTTCAGGTGAGCCTTTTCCTGTGCAATTGCAGTATTTTATTATTTATTTATTTGCCATATCTATCTCCCACCCTTCTCAACCCTGAAAGAGGCTCAAGGCGGCCTTGCAAAGGCAACAATTCAATGCCATATATTAATACATCAGTGAACAAACAAAAACTACAAACCCCAGAATTTTGCAGGAGGCAGAAACCGGAGTTAAAGTAGACTCATTCTCTATATGCCGGGATGATGCTTCCCAAACTCGTTCTCTAGTGTGATAAAGTCCTAAGAAGAACAACTTCACAACAATGTGAAGGGAAGCAATTATAAAGAACTAATACTTGTCACCCATACTAACACCAATCCAAAAATGATCTATAGGCCATTCTAAATTATTCCCAGCCTCTTCACACACACTATGTATTGGGTTACTAAACTGCATTGTGTTCTGTCTTTTTAAGGAGCAATCCAGAAGTCTTAACACTTAGCAGGCCATACAAATGATTTAGAGAAAACTTCAGCTGCGCAGAGTAGTTTGCATGATTGTTTGGGCAGCTATAATCTTTTCAGGAAGCAGAACAATCCAGGGCCTAACCTAAACAGACCAATAACGGGATAATGCTTAGTTGCATTACTCTTGTTTTTCCGCTGTACGCCAGGGTTGCCTGCTTTGGGTTTTCCCCATGAATTGTAATAATAGATTGTGTTTTGGAAAAAGTCTGCTGTATGCTGCTGTTCTCACATATGCAATAGGCCTGCTCATGCTTAAAGGCAGGCAACTAACGTAAAACAGTTACTCCTCAGAAGCAATAGGCCTCATAAGAGAAACACAAGTACAGGAACCAGACCCTGCAACAAATCCAGATGCCAACTCCATCCCCATTATCCTCCTAGGCAGCATGAGTCTTGTCCAGAATATCAAGAATTTATTGATTTCTTCCAATGTGCTCTGAATTACAATGTGTCAGCAGAAGTGACCTTCAGCATAGGAGAATCAGCCCAGTCTCTACATCTAAAATGCTATTGGTCTGTGACTCTCCAGATGTTGCTGGATTGCAACTTCCATTGAGTCCTTAATGTTACCCTGGAGGATGATGTTGGAGCCCAGCATCTGCAGAGTCATGGGTTGTCTTCCACATAAAATAACAAGTGGGTCCATGCTGGAAAGGGAAAAGGTGGCATTTAAAAACTAAGACGTTCCAACTTTTTGACATTTCAGCCTTGAAATACAATCTGATTTTAAAGGAAACATTTATAAAAGGACATCAGAAGAAGACTCCAGTGTGATATTATTTAATTACAGTATATCAGGATTATTGATCATATCACCTGTCACTTGAATCTCTTTTTAAAATGGTAAATTAAACTATCTAGTCCGTGAGCTGCTTTTTGCTGACGATGCTGCCCTTGTCGCCCATTCAGAAGAAGCCCTGCAGCACCTAACATCCTGCTTTGCAGCAGCTGCAGAGCTGTTTGGTCTGGAAGTCAGCCTGAAGAAAATGGAAGTCCTCTACCAGCCCGCACCACAGGTAGAACACCATCATCCTCACATCAGCATAGGCACATCTGTGCTTAAGTCCGTTCAGCAGTTCACCTACCTGGGAAGCATCATCTCTTCAGACGCCAAGATTGACAAAGAGATAGATCACAGATTATCAAAGGCATATAGTGCATTCAGAAGGCTTCACAAAAGAGTCTGGAGCAACAAGCACCTGAGGCAAAGCACCAAAATCAGTGTGTACAGAGCTATCATACTGTCTATTCTCCTACATGGGTCTGAAACATGGGTCACCTATCGCCAACACCTACGACTCCTCAAACGCTTTCATCAGCGCTGTCTTCGCACAATCCTAAATATACACTGGACCGACTATGTGACTAATGTCGCTGTCCTTGAGCAAGCAGGGAACACCAGCATTGAGGCCATGCTATTGAGAACACAGCTGTGCTGGGCAGGGCACGTCTCTAGGATGGAGGACCACCGCCTCCCAAAGATACTACTGTACAGTGAACTCGCCATGGGTCAGCGCAAGAGAGGCGCCCCCAAAAAGAGATATAAGGACTCCCTGAAACAGCATCTCAGGCTCGGCCAGATTGATCACCAACAGTGGTCCACCCTGGCCTCACATCGGGAGGCATGGAGATGCACTATCCACAATGCTGCGGCCTCTTTCGAGAAGTCACGCCGAAGGAGTCTCAAAGAGAAACGACAACGCAGAAAGAACCGCCACTTGGAAACAACATCACCCAAGGAGACTTTCTGCTGTGCTTTCTGCAACCGAACTTGCCTATCTCAGATTGGCCTTTTTAGTCATCAACGTGCTTGTAAAAAGCGTGGGATGAGTCCTTCCTGAATCTTCGTTCGCGAAGTAATGCCGAGAGAGAGAGAGAGAGTAGAGAGTAGTAGTAGTAGTAGTAAGCACTACAGTTATTCTGCATGAAATGATGCTCACACTTAAATGATGCTCACAGTGTTGCTTTTTTTGAGCGAGAGAGTGACACAATTTCAGTTCCAGTTTCTCATGCAGGGACATAAGAGAGGCCTACCACACGATGGTAACACATCTGGGCATTCCCTGGCCAACGTCTTTGCAGAAAGCCAATTCTCTCACACCAGAAGTGACTTGCAGTTTCTTCGAGTCACTTCGATACAATTAAAAAATCACTTATGGGTTTTTTCTGGGGTGGGATTTGCACCCCTTCTTACCCTGCCAATCAATCCATATGGCAGACACTAATCCACATAAATTAATACCTCATTTTACTCCTAATTTAAGCCTGCTAATTTAGGCAACTGAAAGAGAGTAGAGGTCTACAATATACTACTCACCTTGAAAAAATGGTCGCAGAAGAGGGGATAAAAACAGACAAGAAATGCTAATAGGTTTCAGGAGGTACTATTGACCCTTTTTCTTCCTGCAAAAAAAGTTTGGGGGGGGGCAAAAGCATTGGGCTGCAAGAACAGTCGGAGGTGGGGGGGGCATGTTTTGCACACTTGATTTATTACATAATAAAATCATACATCTACTCATCTCTTTAGTGCTCTTTCTTTTCATGAAGTCTGTCTTCATACAATCTTGCCCACTGCTGTTCCTGAATTGCCCACTGCCACTTGGCCATTGCTTCTGTTTAGCTGCCCCCCACACACAGAGCCTAAAAAACATCTATTTGTTCTTGCAGTAAGTTGACAACTGACCTTTGAATGAATGTAATTGGCTTCCGTTTCTAGCCACTTATTCCTTCCTTTGAACTTGGTTTTGACATGTCTGCTGTCTTCTTTCCTCACCACCTATCTCTCAAAGTATGGGCTGAGAGCCAAGGATGAACTGCCGTTTTGTTCTATTCACACTTTTTTTGAGCTTGCAGTTCCTGAAGTGGATCATCAATGTACCATCCTCTTTTCGTCTATAAGTCATATGTTTGTCTATATGTCATATGTTGAACTGCAGGGATTGTCTGCAAGTATGTGTACTGTAATCTGCTCTGAGTCCCCTTCGGGGTGAGAAGAGTGGAATATCTATCATATAAATGGGTTCATGTCATGTGATGTATACCTCAAACAAAGAAACCATACAACGCAAAAACACAATACTTGCCAACAGAAATAGGCCTCAAGCAAGGTACGTTTGCAGCAAAGAAACTTCCCCCCCCCAAACCTAAAAGGCCCCCAAAACAACGAGTAAAAATAAAACTACATTTACCAGCATCCTCCGGGGCAGCCAAAGACTCACCCAGCCTCTACATTCTGAACAACATGATTGGCTGCCAATAAGGGCGGATTTGCATAACTGCTGTAACCATAGCAACGCTGGCAAGAGCCATCCAAGGCTAGGATAGAATGCTGAGAGATTTCAGTTGGTGTTTGAGGGTTAAACTGCCAAAACCAAACTCTGAGGGAACAATTCTCCAGCAAATTCCTACCCACACAACACATCATTTCCAACCCTTACATACTCAGACTTACTTGCATCTCCTAAATAGGGCACAGCAACGCGTGCCGGGTACAGCTAGTAAATAAATAAATAAATAAATAAATAAAATTCTTTCTGAACTGAATTGTGATTATTACCACAAACCATAGTTCCTTCATGCCACTCTCTGCACACTCTCTTTGAGAAATGTTTATTGATATAAGTCTCCCTCTGCATACTGCCATCTTGTATTATCTTCTGTTGTCGCAGTGTTTAATGTGCGACCTAATGTGCCTTTTTATCTGTGGTTTTATTGTGGTTTTAAATTTCGCTGTATTGGCTGTTTTTATAACATATTGTGAGTCGCCCCGAGCCATTGGGAAGGGCGGCAGACAAATACGAATAAATAAATAAATAAATAATAACTTTATTTTGATACCCCGCCTCCATCTCCTTGAAGGGACTCAGGGCGGCTTACATGGGGCCAAGCCCGAAATTCAACATTGTTAAAATATAACATTAAATTCATTTTTTTAAAAAACATTTCAAACAATATAAAACAACCACAGAATACAATATGTAGCGAACATCTGAGTTCCTTGAAGGGACTCAGGGCGGCTTACATGGGGCCAAGCCCGAAATTCAACATTGTTAAAATATAACATTAAATTCATTTTTTAAAAAAACATTTCAAACAATATAAAACAACCACAGAATACAATATGTAGCGAACATCTGAGTTCGAGCGGGCAACTGGTGCAAATCACTTGCCAAAGGATAGGATTGATGGATAAAGTGCTAAAGGAAAATGAGCATGATTTGGACTTGGGGGGGGGGGGTAATATAAGGAGAGCACTATGTAGCTTAAGCGGACAATGGTAATGTGTAAGATCTGATTATGGATCAAATTTGTAGCCAGAATTATTTGGGGAACTATCTAGTTGAAGGCATAGTGAAACGTCCATGTCTTTAGTTCTTTCCGGAAGGTGGACAAGGTGGGTGCCAGTCTAATTTCCTGGGGAGAGAGTTATAGAGCCGAGGGGACACTGCTAAGAAGACCCTCTCTCTCATCCCCACCAGTCAAGTTTGTGACGGGGTGGAAGTGAGAGAAGGGCATCCCCAGAAGATCTTAGAGACCATGTAGGTTTGTAGGGAAAGATATGGTCATGAAGATAAGCTGATCCTGAATCGTGTAGGACTTTATAGGTGATAACCTGCACTTTGAATTGAGACCAGAAACTTATCAGCAACCAGTGGAGCTTTTTGAACCAGGTGGGGGGGGGGGGGGGGTACTGCTCCCTGTAGTTCGCTCCAGTTATCAACCTGGCCGCTGATCTTTGCATTAGATTAGAAAGGCTGTTGGATTAGAAGGGCTGCTAGATAGAGTAAATTAAGAAGACAAGGTTCAGAAAAAATTGAGAAACATTGTTGTATGGCATATTTTTAGGATTTTTGAAGAGAGAATAAAAACGTTCATAAGAGAGAGCAATTGTAGGCATATGCAATTACCTCCAGTTTTAATATTGAAAAGATGATGACTCTTTCTCTTCACATAGTAATGTCCAGAGGACAAGGGGTAATTTTTCTAACTCCCAATTTTATTATTATATTTGCAGATGAGTCACAAAAACGGGTTCTCTTTTTATTTGCTATCATAAAATTCTAGCTTTGTGCATTTTATGGTTTTTTTTGTAGAAAATATTTTTAATGTGTTATGGATACTGAATTCTTTGCCATCTATAAACTTTATAAAACTGGTATTTATATAAGTGAGGGCTGCCTAAACTTGGTAGCTGTTTTGCCAAACTGGAAAGAGAAAATCTAGAACATGGCAAAAATGAAAAAAACTGTCATATGATTTGAATTAAAATTAGATAATATTCACACTTGGCTCATTAGAATTTGGAAGGAGGGTCCATCTGAATGCTTCATTTGAGAATTCTCTTTTACTTCACTTTTATATAAAAATTATAAATAATTTCACTCGCACCAGAAAAAAAATGAAGAAAAACAATGCAACCAGTCCGATGAGTTTATTGTAAGATACTGATATTTTAAAGTCACACAAACATAATGTTGCACTATTGCATTATCACTGGTATCATTATTTGAAAGATAGCTAGCCAAACTGAAATAAGACATAGCTCTAGAGATATAATTATGATATCTCTCAATGCAACCCTCCAAAACCCTACTTTTAGAACCTCAAAGGACGTCATCACATGAGGTCCAATTTACGATCTATAGGCCACACAGCTATTGTTCCTATAAAATGAGTTAACATTAAGTCCAAATATTTTCAGCTTTACTGGCAATCCTATACTTATCCAAGCCAACAAAGATTCTTAGTTCTGCTAACCTTGGACAAGGAAGGGGTATAACATAACAGCAGCAACAATGGCCAAGATCCTAGATCAACTCTTTCTGACAAGCAATGCGGCATTGCAGCTGATATTCCCTATCGCATGACATAAGCATTCCACTACTGGTTTGCCTCCCTGCAGGGCCGGATCTTAGTGGAGGCAAAGTAAGCGGCCGCCTCAGTGCACCGCTCGGCCAAGGGTGCATCCGACCGTGGCCGCCAGGTTTGACGCATCATGCTGCGGGCAGCCAGCGCGCGGGCTGGAGGCTCCGCCCCAGCTGCAAAATGTTCCCTGGCTTGCCCTTTTCATCCTCTTGGGAGTGCTCTGTTTTAATAGTGCATGCACGAAACTTTCACGCATGCGCTATTGGGACCGAGCGCTTCTGGTGGAGGGAGTTGCTAAACGCACTCCCAAGATGCCAAAAAGGACAAGCCAGGGAACATTTTGCAGCTGGAGGGGGGAGGCTCCGCCCCGGCTGCAAAATGTTCCCCTGTCATTTTCATCCTCTTGGGAGTGTGTTTCGCTACTCCCTCCACCAGAAGCGCTCGGTCCCAATAGTGCATGCGTGAAAATAGCTGTTTGTGCGCATGCGTGCTCCAGCGCATGTGCACACGCTCACGCCATCATCACCACACTGAAGACCCAGGGGGCACCAAAAAAAGGTTGGCTTACTATAATTTTGTACCTTCGTCCGGTCCTGCCTCCCTGCCATCCAGTGATTAATTAATTAATTAATTAATAGCTAGGGATGGGTACAAGACTAACTCATTAATGACTCTGAATCTGTTCACATCATTTACATTGGGTCCTTTCCACCTTTGTGCAACTATGCCAGCAGAAAAATGTCACCAGCAATCAGGATTCTCCTTCTTTCCTCCTCACTTCTCCGAAGCTGACTTTTCACCTTTTAAGATTTATAAGTTTTAAAAAATCTGGAATTGCAAAAAAAAAAACAAAACAAAACAAAAAAATAACAAAAAAAAAAGGAAAGCATGCAGACATATGGGCTTCCACCATCATTCATCTGATGCATACTGAAATGGAACTGCTACAGAAGAGTTGCACCATGGGGTTTTACTAATGTGGATTCAGCTAAGTCCCACATATTGTGAACTAGGATACATTATGATGTCATTAATTTGCTATGTCGGTCCACATACCAGCATCAAGCTCATTTCCACCAACTGTTAACTATTAAACATTACACAGGTTAACTTTTTAATTTAATGGTACTTATAGACCTTTGGACTTGTTTAGGGAAATGTACATTGGCACATCCACAAATTCAGTTTCCACAAATGCATTGCTCATTCTTAGCAGCTATCAGAAATGAAACACATGGTGAAATCTGAATTTTCATATTGGACTTCACAAAAGAGCAGCAACAGCAATATCCCATGAGCCCAAAGGGAGAAATATGGCAGTGTTTAGAATGCCTTGTTGTGGGTGTCATTGTGTGTGCCAGCTGTTTTGCTGGTATCAATTATATAACTCTTCTTCGTATTTCCACTGGAAAGCCTCAGATATCATTGTTTCCTAGGAGAGAAAGACATTGTCTATTTCTAAGCAAAATAATTAGAAAACACATTGGCATAAGCCTGTCCCAAGGGCGTATGGGGTGGAGAAAGCGTGACCATGGCTAATAAGGACGTGCTCCATCATAAGGCCATGTCAACTTAATGCCAGAACACAGAAAAATATACAAAATGTTCTGTAGGAGGAAATCTGAAACCTTTTGTTGGTATGCTGTGTGCTGATTGATTCACTCAAAATTCCTGTGAAAATATAATCTTTGGCCAAGCTGTGGGGAATATTTCTTTCTCTATAAATGTTTAGAACCTTATATGCCAAGACATACCCTACTTTTATGTGCAAATGAAGTGGGCTGTGTTTCACTTCTAATTCTGAATTTCATTTTCAAATTTGTCATATATTTTGAGACAGCTGATTTGTTTCACCTAGGTTTAGACCTTATAAGGTTAGCTGCACAAGTGTAGAAATATAGGAGAATTGAAATGCGAACCTTGGAAAGGCTCATAGTCATGGCCTTCGTTCACTTGCCAACCAATTACTTCTTCAAAGTTCCACCTCTGATTCCTTCAAGATTTTAATTGCTTCTCTTCCAGAATTATATGCTTCACACTGGAACATGTAGGGAACATGTGCCCTTCCAAATGCTGTGTTGACATTGCTTGTACATGCTCATAGTTGCATTAATCCATTTACAGATGGGATTTTGCTTTTTCTCGGAATTGCTGTAGTGTTCGTTCCTCTCATACAATATGGCATTTTCCACTAGACTTTTAGAGACCACACAACAATTGTTCTTATGCTACTAAAGCATAAGAACTGTGGGCCCCCAGATGTTTTGGCCTATAACTCCCAGAAATCCCATCTAGTTTACCAGCTGTTAGGATTTCTGGGAGTTGAAGGCCAAAACATTTGGGACTCACAGGTTGAGAACCACTGTACTAAAGTAAAGTGAGTGAACACCAGGTCCAAATACATAACCCTTAGAACAGCAAGCCAAGAAGGTATCAAATAAGCAATATATTAGCAATCAATCAATTGAAGTTACGGTATATATATTTTTATCTATATAATTATCAAAGACACATCTATTATGCAGTAGTGAGCTCCTATCCACCCATATCCAACAAGTAGTCCATTCAACACATAGTTAGTTCAGCACAAAATCCGTTCAACACATTAAGTACTACACAAAGGCGTTCTACACATTGAGAGTTCGTACTCACTCTACTCGTGGGTGTGTGATTATAGTCCGGTGAAAATAGTCACTGTAAGTCCCAGTCAGATCAAGTCAAGTATGGAGAACTTCGAAGAATTACCCAATAATAGCTCCTCAAATGAGGCACTTGTAAAATCCAAAAGAGGGGGGTTGTCCTGCAGTCGAAAACCGGGCACGCCGAGTGGTGAAAATATCTGAATATAGAGGGCTAGAGCCGTCCAAACCGAGGAAATCCCAAATGCAGGAAGGATGCCAGTTGAAAGCCAGATGGGGAGACACAAAGAGATAGCTAAGTACCGCCTACAGGGAGGGGATGAATGGATCCAGTCCCGTTTTGTTTGGGGGAACTTCGTCAGGGCAGCGATTCCCAAAGTAAACAAAGCTTCTCTTAAAGGTCCATAAGAATATCATCCGTGGTTCAACTCAGGGTATTGTTAATCGTATTGACCGTATTTCTGGGATTTTATGTTAGTATCTTGTGTTTTATGTAGGCATTGAATGTTTGCCATTGTTATGCTATAATCCGCCCTGAGTCCCCTTGGGGAGACAGGGTGAAATACAAATAAAGTTTATTATTATTATCAGCTTTACTGGCAATCCTATATTCATCCAGTTCCTCTCAAACAAGCAAAGGTTCTTAGTTCTGCTAACCATGGGCATAAAGGGACATAACATAACAGCAGCAACAGTGAGTGAATGAGTGGTATGGTGTGTAGAATTAGTGTCCTATTCCAACAATGGAAGTATTTTGCTTGCCATGTGCTCAAATACATCATTTTTCTGCGGATAATGACAGCAGAATCCAATTATTGTGACCTCACACCACTATCACCAACAACAGAAATAGCGGAAAAATCAACTCACAAGTTTCAGGATAAAGAATAATAATTTCTGTAGAGATGGAATCCGCAAAATGGAGAAAGTGTGAACTACAACTTGAAGGTGTCCGTGCTACCATCTCCAAGATGCACTGACAAATTTTAGTGGAAAAAAATTAAGGAGTATTCCTGTCTTTTTATAATGCCTTGGACTGCCGGATTAAGCTGCCAATATAATAATAATACACTTTATTTATTTATTTATTTACTGTATTTTAATACCGCCTTTCTCAGCCTTTCGGCGACTCAAGACGGTTTACAGAAAACAAGTAAAACTGTATTTATATTCTGCTTTTCTCACCCTGAAGGGGACTCAGAGCGGATTACAGGTACACATTCTTAGCAGACAATCCCTGCTGTTTTCCACATACACACATATAGACGAACAGAGGCAAACTCTGGCCACCAGGGGGAGCTGATATAGACACAGCCTGAATCACTTTGGATTGTTTCTTTAGAGCTCTGACTAAAATTTGGTTCAGATTCACTGTGGGCCCTTCCATACAGCCATATAACCCAGAATATCAAGGGAGATAATCTACAATATCTTCTTTGACCTGGATTATCTGAATCCACACTGCCATATAATTCAGTTCAATGTGGAATTTATACAGATGAGTGAATGGGGCCTGTGTTACTCACATGGAAAGCACTAACCATCCCTATAATTTGTAACAATAATAACCAGGCAAAAGATGTGGAAAGCCATTTGGAACCTCATTTCACACATGTAGTTTATTGCTGCAATAATGGTTTCTTTTTTTAAAAAAATTCACAGAGAAGTAAAGAATCCGTTTTTGGTGGTCAGACTAGTGTAACACAAAAAGAGTCAACGGAAATATTTGTCTTTGCATCAATCATCCAGCAACATGATTTTCTTTAGGGGAATTTTACAGGACATGTCCCATTTAAGTTTGACATTTTGTATATTTTACATGACAGGAAACGAGAATGAGGTATAAAATAACAAACTACATTTTGTCTCTAACAAATTGTGCTTTTATTCGAGAGAATGTGCAGATTTCTCTCCTGACATTAGCATTATATTTTATTTTTAGCCTTACAATTATTATGACTAGTCTTTTAATTATTTCCTATAGCTTTTGCACAATAAATCTGGATACATGATGTGAAACGGTTAAATGTTTATTCTGTTATTCTTTCTGATATTGATATTTTCAGAAGCTTCCTACAATCTAGTTAGAGGCTCATTCTATTTTAAAAAATCAAATTTAATCCAAAATTGCAGATTTTGTAAAGTGTCATAATTTGCGGTGATCCATTCTTGTATATCAGTGCGCTGTTTCTGCTGTTCAAATCTCTAGTACATTTGGGGTGGGGATAAGAAGTTTCAATACATGACAGAAAGAAGAGATTTATAGGGGCCTATTCTGGTCCTAGAACCAAGTTATTCCCCCTGTCAAGCTGGTGAGTTGTATTTGGTAAGAGGGTAGATCTCAAGCAAAGTCCTAGCCGCGCCCTTCCCTGACACTAGTTTCCATTTTTTTTCATACAGAAAGATGCACAGAGAAAAACCCCTTCTTGAACCTCTTCACTGATCCACTGTAACACGCCTATTACCGCTAATATCTGACCATTGATTGGAGATAACAGTAGAGTCTACGTGGATTGATGTCTTCAATTGAACTACTGGCATGAAAAGGAATCTTCTTGAGTCTGGGAGAGAGGCTTTGGGAGGAGAACAATATGGACAGGAGGAGGACTTCCCCGTGTCCTCCATTATATTCTCAAGCCAGAGGGTTCCTTCCTCTAATCTCTTATGGAATTGTTTAACTAACTACTTGCAAAACTTTGAATCCATCTTCTTATAATGATCTACTTCACATAATATAATTTTCATGTATAATCTGGAATCCTAGTTTTCTTCCCAAAAATGAATGTCATGGTCTTCCAACTGAATCATACTGCAGGGGGTCCTCTATCAATGCCTAGGTCTCTCTAGATCTCCAACATGATTCTATAGTCAATGTCTTGTGAAATTTTCAGCAGGTGTTGATAATGGAATCATGTTAGAGGACTAGGCAGATCACTTCTCTAGATATCACTAGGCCCTCCTGTATGATTCTATGGTATTCAAAGCTATTCACTGTGTTCAACAAGATTTCATAATGTATATGAAAAAATTAAAGGTTCCATGGGGTTATTGTCTAATAGGAATTGCTTATGTTGGACAAAACTTTGTATATTATATAGCCACACAAGTGGAGGCCTTGGACTCATGCCCAAATACAGGAAGATTTTAAATATTAGCAAGATTTGTCTGTCCAGAATCAGGATAGGCTGAAAACCCTATACAAACTGACCTGTAAATAGGAACTTCATTATCTACAAAATTTCAGAAAAAAATGAAAGTTGTTCTTGAATGAAGAGAACAATAAAAATAATTTTAAACACAGACAGACACACACACACACACGGCCTGGTTATGTTTTTCGTTATCCTCTGAAAGTCGTTATAAATTCATTTAAAAATTAATATTGAACCATTATCGACCCACTGTAAGCAACCCGGAATTAAATTACCTAAATCGAAGCCACTGCCGCCATTTTTTCGTAAAGACTTCCGCATTTTGGAAAGGGGTTTCCCTTCCCTGGCTTTTCCTTCTGTCACCTGAGAACGGCCCTGTTCAGATCCTGAGGTAAGGCTTGGACTCGTCGGTCGCTCTGCTTGCCTGCCTGCCTCGCCCTCTCGCCCCGCCCGCTCACCGTTCGCTCGCCTTGCCTCGCCCTCTCGCCCACTCCGGCTCTCCCAGTGCCAGCAACAGCAAGGCCAGACAGGGGAGCTTGCCTCCCCTGTCTGGCCTTGCTGTCGCCGGTGCTGGGAGAGCCGGAGCGGGCAAGAGGGCGCACGGGCGAGAGGGCGAGGCAAGCGGCGGGCGCGGCAAGGCAAGCGAGCGGTGAGCGGGCGGGGTGAGAGGGCGAGGCAGGTCCTGAGTTTCCCATCCTTTCAATGGGGTTTGATCTCTTTTCCGTCACAAATCTCAAAGGCTTGCTGTCAGGAGGTTTTTAGAAAGGTGGAAACAGCAAGTCATCGAGAGGGAAGGGACCCCAGGGCTATCCAGCCCAACCCCCAGGGATACACAATCAAAGCACCCCCGACTGATGGCCATCAAGCCTCTGCATAAAACTCTCCAGAGAAGGGTACTACAAGGAAGCATTATTTTATTTTAGTGGTTTTTATTATTATTGTAAAATAATTTTATAATAATAATATAATAATATAATAATAATATACAATGTTATATTATATTATAATTTCAATATATTATAATGTCTATATATATATATACTATAATAATTATGATATTAATACTAATAATATATGAATATTTCTTGATATATTAATATGTTAATATTAATGATGTGTAATATATAGAAAAGATAGTAAGTGAATAAATAAATAAATACATTATGTAGATTAGCATGTAGTTCCGCCTTCAGGTGCGGCCCTCCATAATATTTTTTGGCTCTCATGTGGCCCCTTGGAAAAAATAATTGCCCACCCCTGGGCTAGAGAGAGAGAGAGAGAGAGAGAGAGAGAGAGAGAGAGAGAGAGCAGTTGGAAAGGTGTTTTCTTTAAAGTAGTATACCCCGTAGCCATACAGGGAATTTTAGTCCCAAAGGTATGTTTCCTGAACTCTAAAAGCAAAAACATATAGAGAACTGATTAATTTTGAATATTTCATATTAGGAGATGTATATGTGTTTCCCAGACACTGGAGAAACTCAACAGCATTCCCAATGCTTTCATTTCTGGACAACTGAAGCTTGGGGCATCTGTTCAACAACATTTCAGCAAAGTTGCAGGACTTGTCAATTGGAGGGACGAGATGAGAGGAACTGATTTCTTTTAGTGTTCGTAAACGAACTCATATGCCAGTATTGCCCTTAATTATCTAGTCTTAAAATATCTATCCCATTTAAATGTTTATCAGTTATTTTATATATTCACATATTGTGGAAATGACTTTGCCAGCCCTACTTTACATTTTTAAAGTTACAAATCCTTGAGTAGAAAACATTATACTCTGATTTCATTCCACACTTGTAGCTGTTTTAAAAATGCCCAAGTTTCGCCCTCATCCTCCTGCTTGTCCCCAAAGCGGCTAACTTCAATTGCTGCAAACTGAGTTCAAAATGAGTAGTTTGCTTATCAAACTCAGCAGTGGAAAGACAGCAGGATAGGTGCCATTTTTAAGAGGCTAAGGCAAAAGCAAACTGCTGCAGCTTTCCTAGTTTATATGTTTTTCCTGATTTGTAGCTTTTGCCCTCTTTGCCACATACTGATTTTACTCAGCAACACATCCTGGCTTTCATGTGTAAAGTGTTGTAGGAGAACCCTAAGCCATCTCCATTTCAAACAATGTTGTCCTAGGGTTCACTTCTGTTATCAGAGCTTGACTGAAGTAAGATGACATTCAGGGCAGACTACATGACAGATAGATAGGGCAGCGGTAAGGTCCCACACTCCCATCTCACATAGACAATGTATACACACATAACCCCTGTGCTCTTCGTTTCCACTCCATCTTCATTTCTATATGATAGGCATAGACGCATGGACATATTTAGAGAAATAGATCTGTTTTCGTCATATCTTCTTAGGCTTTGGTAATATGAGAACTGGGCCGAAACTGTTGAGTTTTGTCTGAACATGCAACCCTTTGAGCTTAATAACATACTAAAAGCATGTTAAGGAGGTAATTATTGTGAGGTCTAATTAAATGTGTTGAAGAACATATTGGCAGTTCCTAAAATTGTAACTCGAATAGAGCAAGAAATTAGGTCATAAAGCTGTATTTGGAAATATTGGCATGGTGTTAAGTGTGTGTGTGTGTGTGTGTGTGTATGCATGTGTTTGTGTGTGTGCTTCAGGGTTCTGACCTTCCCTTTAGTTGGTCTTAGATGTTCCTCAGAGATCTCTTAGATCTGAAGACCATAACCTCTTGCAGATCCCTTCCCTTCGAACAATCCACCTATCGTCTACAAGACAGAGGGCCTTTTCGGCTGCAGCTCCAAGCCTGTGGAATGCCCTCCTGCCAGAAGTTCGTGCAATTAGCGAGCTACTGGCTTTCCGCAAAGCCTGTAAAACTACCCTCTTTAGACAGGCATTTAGCCTCTAACCTCTGGGCTATGACCACCCTTGCCCTATTGTTTGGAATTTTATGCTGAGGTTTTATTGATATTATCACTGTATAGTTCGATATGCTGTAAACCGTTCTGAGCCATTGTGGATAGGACTCGGTATACAAGTCGAAATAAATAAATAAATAAATAATAAAAATGAAACATTTCAACATGTGTCCATTTTTGATGATTTTTCACATTTTGGACTTTTTAGGTGAAAAATGTTTCTGCAAAACAAAATTCAATAAAAACGATCAGGCAGATAAAAAAAGAACTCTTTTCTTTTCTTTCTTTCTTTTTGCAAAGGGATAAAAAAAGAGAATTGCCCTTGACAGGGATTGGGGTAGGCAGGCATGTTATGTCAGTACTGAAGGACAAGAACATGTATGACCTTCTTTCCCTTCCTGGCTCATTAAAGATGCCAAAGGTGGGGGGGGGTGTGAGTGGGTAAAGGGAATGCTAGGCAAGCATCCAATATTCCCTAAATCCCATTATATTTGGCAACTATCTATCAGTCTTCAGTATTCCATTTTCCCACAAAGTACTGGAACACGTGGTGGCTTCCCAGCTCTGGGTGAAGCAGAGGTCATTCTGGTAAGTGGATAATGTGAGTGTGTCTTTGCAGTACCTCTCAATGGTCTTCACTGCCATTGGCTGTTGTATTTTTCTTGACCAGTTGTCTGGGATGGACCTGGAGGCCCTGCTTGGCAATAGCTACAAGCCTTCATGGAGGGGTGAGCTGTAAAGGTGGTGTTGTGGCATTCCTATTTGATTCTTTGGTCAAAGGGGTTCTTCAAGGGTTCATAATGCTCTCGTATATATTAAATAATATCAAACTACAAGGTACAAATATATCAAGTTTTGGGACCACTACTCCCAGTAGGCTGATTTCCTTTCCACCTAACTCCAAGGAAGTTGTTTCTGTTCTATAGTGGTGCCATAATCAATAATGTATCGAAGAAGAACAAACAAACCAAAACTTCCTCCAGATAAAGCAGAAGAAGATGCAAACATTCTGCTGCTGGTCAGTCAAAAGGCAGATCAGGGAGTAGGATTTGTGTCTGAGTTGAGTGGGATTGCACTGATTTTGAAGGTTTACTTTCACTGTTTGGATGGATTCCAAGATTAATCCCCCAGCTTCTAAACCCGTATTTCTTCCATGGCTAAGTGTACATTTGCCCAATTAAAAATAGTGTGCCAGTTGTGCCCATTCCTGGAAATGCCTGATCTGGACACAGTCCTAAATGCGTCATTTACATCTTGTTTGAATTACCGTAACATGCTCTGTATGGGGCTATGATTGAACTGCACTCAAAAACATCAGTTGTCTGAAATTAGCTGGCAGAGTTACTGTAACGTGGTCCCAGTTAACCATCTACTGTCAGATCATTAGCTGGCATCACCTACAGGGGCAAACAAATTCCTTGTTGCAAAAGTTACATGGACTAAAAGTCCGTATCTTATCACAACTCAAAGTCTACACTATGACCTATTAAGCCTTCTATGGCTCAGATCCAGGTTGATTGTATCTTCCTGAACTTTGTAGTTTGGTGAGGCATCAGCACTCTTTGTCAGAGAAGGCTAAAGATCTTGTAAAACTGCAACTCCCATGATTTTATAGTATTGAGTCATGGCAGATAAAGTGCTGCCAAACCGCATTAAATAAATCTACAGTATAGATGTGCCCCAGGGTGGCTGCAACCTTGCTGCCCTTTGGTTGACAACTAGAAACTTTCTAGCCTGAGAAGCCTTTAGAACCTAACTGCATGAGTTTTTAATAGTTTGAAATATTACAATTTTTTGTCTTTTCAAGGTTTGTTTTATAGAATCACAGAACTGAAAGAAACCATAAGGGCCCTCCAGTCCAACACCCTATTCTGCAGATTGTTTAATTGCATTTTTCTTCTAACTTTCAATATGTTATTTTACTTATGTTTTAAGTGCTTTTGACTGTGTCTTTTCATTTTTATAAGCTACCTAGTTTAAGGGAAAATGTGATATAATGGAATAATCACAGTCATCATCATAATTGTGGATATTTTACATTGACCAGGTAGTTACGTATATTAACCAAGTTACATTTGCTGTCCTGATGAAAGAGTTCCGTTCAGTTGTCAATGGGTGATGTTACCAGCCCTCTCCCAGTAGAACATGATGTTACTCCAGTGTTTTTCAACCTTTTTTGAGCCGCGGCACATTTTTTTCATTTACAAAATCCTGGGGCACACCACCAACCAAAACGACACAAAATGACACTCTAACACAGTAATACATATAGTTAATATGTTTTTAAATGTATTTATACACTCAGAGTGAAACCTGGGACTGTTTCAATGAACACAACATAGATATCCTGGCAGGAATAGCAGAAAGACACACACGAAGGTCTTGCTCAACAGCTGGGAGTTATAGTTCACCCGCAATCAAAGAGCATTCTGAATTCCACCAATGATGTAATGGAATCAAACTTCCCACACAGAACTCCCATAACCAAGAGAAAATACTATAAGAGTTTGCCACTTAGATGTATAACGTGGAATGTCAACGGGTTAAACAATGGGGCAAAAAGGAAAAGAGTGTATAATAGGCTAAAAAAGAAAAAGCAAATATAATTGCGATACAAGAGACACATGTTAAAAAAACTGAAGAGCATTATTTAAAAAGGGACGATTTGGGCGAGGTATTTGTAGCCTCAATAGAGAAAAAAAGAGGGGGGTGGCCCTATACGTAAAGACCAACCTCGCTCCCAAAAAGGTCTTTGAAGACAAAGAAGGGAGATACCTTGGGGTCCAAATTAAAGTGGGAAAAGAGACCATCGTTGTATGCAACCTGTATGCGCCGAATGATTCAAAACAGATCTTTTTTAATAGATTAAAAAAGGAAATAGAGAGAAACGAATACGACAATATTATAATCCTCGGAGACTTCAATGGGGTGACTGATCCAAAATTGGACAAAAATCCGGCAAGATTAGGCAAAAAGGGACAGAAAGGGAAGCTACCCAAAAGCTTCTTTAACCTAAAAGACAAATTAGACATAGTGGATGTGTGGAGGATGGCCAACCCCCAGGAAAAGGATTTCACCTTTTTTTCAAACCGCCATAATTCCTGGTCTAGGATAGACGCAATATGGACTTCAAAAAGTCTGTTCCAAAAAATACAAAAAACTAAAATAATGCCCAGATACTTGTCGGATCACTGCATGATGGGGATGGAATTCAACATTAGAAGGCCAGAATTCCATTGGAAATACCCAATAGAAATTTCTAGGGATGAAGGAGCGCTGGAACGGACCACAAAAGAAATGAGGGAATTCTTTGAGATAAACAGCAGGGAGAATGAGAATTTAAACTTGATATGGGATACGGGAAAAGCATTTATGAGGGGACTGTATATCAGACAACAATCCTTCTGGAAGAAAAAAAGAGACAAAGAAACCAAAGAAATAAAGGGTGAAATAGAACTGCTCGAGAAGGATCTAAAAATCAAACCGAGGAATAAAAAAATAAAAAATGAATTAGAACTATGGAAGAAACAATTGGATACAATTGAATTAAGAAAGTTAGAAATTAATTTAAAATATCTAAAACAGAAATACTTTGAATCAGCCAATAAACCAGGCAGGTTATTGGCCTGGCAATTGAAACAAAAAAGGAAAAGGAATTTCATAGAGAAATTAAAAATAGACCAAAAGGAGTATACCAAAGAGGAGGAAATTAAAGAAGCCATTGAAGCCTTTTTCTCAGACCTCTATAAGAGAGATGAGATAAGGGAAGAAGAGGTGGTAGGATACATTAGTGAGAAAAACTAGAAAAAATTACCGAAGAAGAAAGAGAGATCCTGAACAAGAGGATAACCAAGGAAGAAATAGAGGAGGCGATAAAAGCAATGCGAGGAGGTAAAGCAGCAGGGCCGGATGGATACCCGGTGGAATATTATAAAGCTTACCAAGAAGTGTTAATCCCAATAATGGAGAAATTATTCAACAGGATCATGGAGGAAGGTAACATCCCTGATACATGGAGAGAATCCAACATAACCCTGATAAGAAAGGAGGGGAAAGTCCCAACAAGTCCTACAAATTACAGACCAATCTCCTTGCTAAATGTAGATTATAAAATTTTCACACATATAATTGCAGAGAGGTTCAAAATATTTCTTTTTTTATTTTATTAAAGAGTTTTAATGCATATAAAAAGAATACGAACAAACAAATAACATTTATAATCCCATTCTCCTCCACTCAACACGCATATATCTAGAAAGGACATACCTAGAGCTCAAGAGATAGATAAACAGTACATCTTGCATCTCACAAAAACTACCTTCCATACCCCCTCCCTCCATTTGTTCCCCCTCCCCCCTTAAAAGAAACCTAGTACTCCCTAGGCAGTTGTGATGATCCTGTGGTTTTCTTTACTTTTTGGTTAAAGTATCTGCCTCTCGGGCATTGTTAAGTCTTTATTTTTGTATTCTTAAGTTCTGATATTTCACTCTGGTAAGGATGGGTATTTCCTGATTTCCAGTCTTTCCTTCTTCTACTCATTGTATATATTTATATTTGCTTCTTTTAATAAATTCAATAAACTTATCCCACTTGGTTCAAAATATTTCTTAACAATTGGGTAAAAGAAGACCAGAATGGTTTTCTCCCCAAAAGACAATTAGCTACAAATGTAAGGACCATATTAGATCTGATAGATTACTATGATAGAAACATTGGCAAGGAGATTGCGTTGGTATTTGTGGACGCGGAAAAAGCATTCGATAAGATTAATTGGGTCTACTTAAAAGAGCTCCTGAGGGAAATTGATGTTGGATTCGCTTTCATGAAAATCATACAAGCCATATATTCTGAACAATTGGGTAGGGTAATAGTGAACCAAGGAAAAACGAATAAAATTAGTATACAAAAGGGGGTCAGACAAGGGTGCCCCCTCTCTCCCCTGCTGTTTATATTCATACTGGAGACCCTCCTAGAGGAAATTAGGAAAGATGCAAATCTAAAAGGGGCTAGCATAAAAAAGAACGCAATAAAAGTATTAGCCTTTGCAGATGATCTGGCGTTAATTGTGGAAAATCAAGGAGAATATTGTGCAGTGGATCGACAAGATTGAAAGATTCGGGAAGGTTGCGGGATTCAAAATTAACAAAGAAAAAACCCAAATCCTAGTAAAAAATCTGACGGAAGAAGCGAAACAGCAACTCCAGGAAAAAACAGGGATGAGAATATCGAATAAGGTGAAATACCTGGGGGTGACCAGAACGGGGGGGGGGAACCCAGAGTAAGATGGAAAACTCTGCAACAAACAAAAGATAAGGGAGGCATCGGTATCCCGAACCTAAAATGCTATTTCGAAGCCAACTGCCTCAACTGGCTGGGGGAGTGGTGTAGACTAAAAAATGATAGACTGCTGGATTTGGAAGGCTTTGATTTGAAATTCGGGATGCATGGATATCTGCATTATAACAAAGTAAAAGCAGACAGAAACTTTACAAACCATAGTACAAGAAATATCCTGTTAAAAACATGGAATAAATACAAAAAAAATTTTGGATCAAAAATCCCATTTTGGACGTCTCCGATGGAAGCGTACAGAATTCGTCAACTAGACAATAGGAGATGGTTGACATACAATGACACTTTAAGCTGGAATGGCAGTAAATATGAATTAAGGACCAAGGAGCAGATTGAGGTGGACAAGGAAATAGATTGGTTCTCATACCATCAATTAAGGGAAAAATATAGAGAAGATATAAAAATTGGGTTTGAGGACACCCAAAATGAGATTGAAGAGGTAATATTTGACGACAAACCAAAAAAAGTAGGACGTATATACAAAACCCTGTTAAATTGGATTCAACCAGGGAAAAATGATGAGAACCACAAAGTGCAATGATCCAGAAACATAGGTTTTAAGATCAGAGAAGACACTTGGAGGGCCATATGGAAAAACAATGTCAACATCTCCTACTGCCACAAATATAGGGAAAACTGGATTAAATTAATATATAGGTGGTACCTCACACCAAATAAATTAGCAAAAATATACAAAAATCAAAATCCAGACTGCTGGAATTGCAAAAAAAAGAATATGGGCACATACTTCCACCTATGGTGGTTGTGCCCGAAGTCAGAAAAATTTTGGAGTGAGATACATACCGAACTAGAGAAAATGCTAAAAAGATCGATTGAAAAAAAGCCGGAACTATTCCTCCTTGGAATCGTGGACCTCTCCTGGGAAAAGAAAGACAGAAAAAATTTCATCCTGACCACCACGGCGGCCAAGATGGTCCTAGCCAAACATTGGAAATCCCAGGAGGCCCCACAAAGGAGGAATGGCAGATGAAAGTTATTGAGACAGTGCAAATGGAAGCAATGACGGAAGCCCTAAGGGAAGAAAGAAAGACAAATAGGAGGGAGGAAGGAAACAATAAATGGGATTGGTCGGACCTGAGGGATTACTTCAAGAGGGAGAAAAATATAGAACTTAAGGTGAAGAGCCTGTAGGCAGGTGGTGGAGTGGGGAGAAAAAATCCAAAGGGGGATAACGGGCAGAGTACGAGGATAAGGGGGGGGGGGGTCGGAGCTAGACAGAAGAGTTATGTCTGGAATTTCTGTCTTTTTCTTCTTCTTTCTATCTTATACAATAGAGGACACCAATCATCTACTATGAAAAAACTATACGAAAGGAAGGAAAAGCAACCAGCCACAGATGTCGAAATGAAAGGAAGCTCTGTCAAACCTTCAATTGTCAAACACTCTGTAAAAGCTTGGGGAGAAATAGCCCTGAGCTTCTTTCACACCCTTAACACTTTCTATTCTTTATCTTGCCTATCTATGAAGGATTTTCTGTTTTCCTTTTCTGTCTACCAGAGCAGCCAGCTCTGGAGACACATACTCAAACTGTTACATGTATAAATTTTGATTTCTGTGTTTTATATCTGAAATACTCAATAAAAACTTGTTTAAAAAAAAAGAGTTTGGTGGGTATTGACCTTGAGTTTTGGAGTTGTAGTTCACCTATATCCAGAAATTTAATATAATTTAATATAATATTCGGACTTCTATCACCGCCACTCCCCGGAGGCTCGGGGCGGTTCACAAGTCTGACAGAAAGACAACACAATCAATAACAAAACAACAGTACAACAAGAGAGGAAAAAGGGGGGGGGACAGAAATAGGGAATAGAAGTCTGGCAGTAAGGGGCCCAGCCGAGTCTAAGCATAGGCGGTCTCAAAATGATCCCTCGTAACTGGCCAAAGATGGCCAGGCTCCCTCTGTCCAAAGGACTGGCAAGAGGTGTCAGACCTGCTAGAAAGATGTCTCTCTCCTGGTTCAAACTTGTCTGGGGAGGCTTCCGACGCTTGAAGCCCGAGCTCCAGAAGGTTCTGGATCAGAACGAATTCCGTAATCTGGGCTCGGGCGAGGCGGGCCTCCCCTCTCCCAGGCGGTCGGTAGCAAAGGTCACGGGTCCAGGGGGTCGCTGGCCTCGATGGTGGGGCGACCCGCGCTGCTGGTCAATGGCAGAGTTAGGCTCCTTGGCCTCCGGCGCCATCTCCTCCGGTGGCCGCGAGACCTCTGCGCTGGGCCACTCCCGGAAATTGCTATTTCCAGTCTTGGTCTTCCCTGACCCGGTGTGCAGTTCATCTTCCGGCCATCTTCCGGAGCAAATTGTGTCCTGGTCACCACTGTGGGGGCAGCCAACAGCTGGCAGGCTCATCGCCGGGGTCGCGCCCCGGGAGCCTTCGCCAGAACCCCAGAGGCATCCAACGCCTCTGGTGGGGATTCCAGCAACCGCGGCCGTCTCAACCCGTCAATCAAAGGAGGTGTAGACCAGATCGTCGGGGTGGGCGGGGAGGGGGAAGGCGGGGCCAAGGACGCCGAGCGGGACAGACTCAGTGCCATTTTGGGGGCCCCCGCCAATGCCCTCTCCATGGGGTCCAAGGGAGCGCAGCGCCCCAATGCCCTGCACGGGCTCCACCATGGCGCCAGCGCAGCTCCAACTGTGGTCTCGCACCCAGTCAGGGGACCCTCGGTGGGCAGCCGGTCAATTCCCAGGGGCAGCGCCTCCTGCAAGGCGGTCCCCCGGGCCTCTGCGCACCTCTCTTCCACTCGCCCCATTTGCTCCCCGAAAGGTGGAAAGCCCGGCAAGCTCGAACGTGGCCTGCCCAGGAAGCCGGCGATAGTCTGCCCAATTACCTCTCCCTCGTCGTTCGCCTCTCCTTCTCCCTCTCCCTCCTCGGAGCCTGGGCGCCGCGAGAGCAGGGACGGGAGACCCCGGGCTCCGTCGGCCGATGTCTCTCCGGTCCTGGCGCAGGGGTCCAGGCGGCAGCGGCAGCAGCAGCCAACCCCCTGGCAGAGGGACGCCAACGCAAGCCCCAGCTCTCTCACCTCTCCCAGCTGAGTGGTCAACTGCTCCACCAGCCGACCGTAGCCTTGGAGGAGGTAGGACAGGCCCGATGGAAAGCACTGTGGACTCAAACAATGTTGGATCAGGACCAAACTTGGCATGAATACTCAATATGCCCAAATGTGAACATAGATTGAGTTTGGGGAAAATAGACCTTGACATTTAGGAGTTACAGTTTCTGGGATTTATAGTTAACACACAATCAAAGAGCATCCTGAACACTTGCAATAATGGAATTGAACCAAACTTGGCATATTGAACTCTCATTACCAACAGAAAGTACTGAAAAGGTTTGCTTGGGAATTGACCTTGAGTTGGAAGTTGTAATTCACCTACACCCAGAGAGCACTGTGGACTCAAACAATGTTATGTTATGTTGTTGTTTGTTTTCTATCCAGAATCACAATGTTGGAAGGAGGCTCACCCCTTTAAGGTCCCTAAAACAGGCATGGGAAGACTTTGGCCCTCTGGGTGCTTTGGACTTCAACTTCCATCATTCCTAACAGCCTGAGGCCCTTTCCTGCTTAAGTGGCTGAGGGAGCAAAAGGAAAAGGGCCTGAGGCTGCTAGGAATGGTGGGAGTTGGAGTCCAAAACACCTGGAAGGTCCAAGTTTGCCCATGCCAGCTTTCGACAGAGACCTCTTCCTCCCCTTCCCCCTTCGCGCTCTTCCTTCCCCGTCCTGCCGAACACTTACTTTTTCTTCTCCACTCGGGCTCTTTTCTTCAGGAGGGGAGGGGGGAGGTACAAAGAAGGGCAACAAAAATGATCCAAGGGATGGAGCAGCTCCCTTATGAAATCAGGTTGCAACGCCTTGGTCTTTTCAGCCTTGAAAGACGGCGTTTAAGAGGTGACTTGATCGAAGTGTATAAAATCATGCATGGGATAGAAAGGTGAATAAAGAAAAAATATTTTCTCTGTCACCCAACACTAGGACTAGGGGGCACTCCTAAAGCTCCAAGGTAGGAAAGTTAGGAGTAATAAAGGGAAATATTTCTTCACCCAGAGGGTCATTGGGTTATGGAACTCACTTCCAGAGGAGGTTGTGACAGCTGTCAGCCTGGACAGCTTCAAGGCAGGATTAGACAGATTCATGGATACCAAGGGAATCAGTAGTTACTGAAATGGACATCCAAGTGCCACCTCTGTGTTGATGGAGGCAGGCAGGATTTTCCCCGGGTACTGGTTGTGGGGGGTTGGGAGCAGGTGAGGGTTTTGCCCTCCTTTCTGCTAGAGATCCCTGTGTACAACTAGTGGGCCACTGTGTGACACAGAATGCTGGACTAGATGGGCTGAGGCCCGATTCAGCATGGCTCTTCTTATGTTCTTATGTTCTTATGAGGAAGATGCTACTGTGCAGGCTCGTCCCACGTCTTCCTCCCTCCCCCCTCCCCTCCTGAACACACTCACGCTGCCCTCTCGGATCAAAATGGCAGCAGAAGCGGTTGCGTGAGCAAATCGAGGCAAAGCGAGCAGAGCGAGGCTGAGAAGAAGGGAGCCCGAGTGGAGAAAAAAATGTGTTCGGCAGGAGGGGGAAGAAAGGGTATTGGAGGTTCCAATTTCCCACGGCACACCTACTGGTCGCCACGGCACACTGGTTGGGAAACACTGTGTTACTCCATTGAGGGAGACCATGCTCATAGCCTCATGAGAAATTGTGGAAAGAAAATTTCCAAAAGAAATCCAAAATGCGACCCCCAAGAAAGGGAATAAAAAGAAGAAACAGCATACTAAATAAACTCTGGAAATACTATCAACAAGAAGGATTTACTGCATTATTATTATTATTATTATTTAGGTGATGGGCCTGCTTGAAAACCACTAAAACATTGGATAAAGGATATAAGAATAATGGTGAAAGATATGGATAAATCTGAATAAATCTGAATAAATAAGAATATATATATATAAATTCTTATTAGAAGTTACAATCTCAAACTTCAATCTTGACGAAAACATAGAAAGACTATTAGATATAAGAGGACTACAACGAGAACTTTTGCTGCAAAAGGTTGGAAACAAGGATTCCTTAATATAGAGGACTTGTTAGATAAGTTTAAAGAAATAAAAGATATGTATAAATTGGCCCTCTTGCAAAAGAGAAATGAAGATATATTAATAAAAGGAAGAAATCGAGACCTCGTGAAAGGCTACAAAAAGGATTACAGTAGGGAAGGAAAATTAACAACGAAATACATTTAGGTGAAACAAAATAATTGAACATATGAATTAATGGAAGACACAAGTCTGGAATGGAAGTCACATTATTTTTTAAAATATTTTTTTTCTTTTTTACTCTTTTTTCTTTTTTTCTCTTTCCCCCCCTAAATTTTCCTATTTTTCTTCATGACTATTGATCCCCCTCTATCGCTGAAAATACTCCTTTCTTTTCAAAATAAAATAAAAATCTTTGCAACAACCCCCCCCCTCCCAATAAACCTGTTTTGACAACCAAGGGTTGATTGTAACAAGATACAAGTAACTAACGTTATCAGTAAATAATTACTTTTAAGGTTAACATGGAGTTGATAAGGAGAAAGTGGAAGAAAGAAATCTCCTCTCTGGTCCCTTCCACACAGCTGAATAAAATCCCACAATATCTGGTTTGAACTGGGTAATCCGAGTCCACACTGCCATATATTCCAGTTCAAAGCAGATAATGTGGGATTTTATTCAGCTGTGTAGAAGGGTCCCCAGTTCAAAGCAGATATTGTGGGATTTTGTTCCTTGATATTCTGAGTTATATGGCTGTGTGGATATGGCTGTGTGGAAGGGCCCTCTCTCAAAAGAATATCCCATACTTTAGACAGCACCTTTGAAGATGCCCCTCTTTCTTGTGATGCTAAACAAATTATTATGGAAGGTGTTGGATTTTGAAAATTGGCTTCTTTCCTATAAGCCCCCAGGCAAATTTGGCCACTGGCCATGCTGGCTGAAGCCCAATTCACACTGCCAGATAAAATCCAGATTGTAACTGGATTATATGGCATTACAGAGTCATATAATCCAATTCAAAGTGGATAATGTGGATTATCTGCATTGAGAATATGGTTTCTGTGGCAGTGTAGAAAGGGCCTGGAAGAAAGGTGGCATACAAATGAAATAAACAGCCATTTTGTGGATTTGCCTCCCCCCCCCTTGTATAAAGTTTAAAAACAGTTTTTCTAGTTTTTGTGAATTATTTTAACATATGTTTATATATTTTAAATTGTATTAACTGAATTATTGTAATAATTTTAAGAACCTTATTTCTATTTTAATATTTATCTTTCATATGTTTTAATTGTATTATTTTTCAAATTGTGAGCCATCTTGGGTCTCATTCCTGGGGGGGGGGGGTAGGGTAATAATAATAATAGTGCACATGTCATATGCCTTACTAAAATGGATTGCTGCTCTGGAGGCAATTTGAATGAGACAACCTCTTTGCGCTCTTGTTCTGTAAATCTGCACCAGCTTGCTTGCCTGTAGGACCATTGTAATGAGTTTACCATGCCAGCTTACCATCATGTTTTTCTTGTGCCACATTGGCATGGTTCCTAGCCTTTCGATCTCAGTCACTTATGAACTAGTACTGGCTCTCTTGGAATGAGACCATGGCTTGCCAAATCTACTCCCTCCGTGATGTTATTAACACAGCTAGTTGTGTAAGCTTCTTGTTTATTCAGAGCTTTGATCATCTCAGTGTTTTGAATGTCCTCCAGGACGTGCTTTCTTTCCTTTTAGGCCACTGTTAGTAATAGGATAGTTCTCTGTACGTCTGTGCCTTCAAGTCAGAGAATACTTAATTATTCAGTCTTTAAAAGTAAAGTTCAGGAAAATACTATACAATGGAAGGGTTCCATATTTTATGCTGTCTTTAAAAGGTAAAATATTTGCAAAGTACATTTCCAATCAATTTAAAGGTTTTTTTAACATTAAAACCACCAGCGCTCATGTTTAAATGCTCGTTTTGGCTCCATTTCTGCAAAGGGAAGTGTTACAAGATCCAAGGACAACATACCAAAGTTTGAACCACTGAGTTACTAAATGGTGTACAGTTTCACCGATGGTAATTGCACTTTTATATTTATTTCTCCCTTGTTCTCCCTCTTGTCGGCATTAGGCAGAAGTAGCAGAAGACATTTTAAAACAGATGAACATGGTGAACAAAGCTTGGAAAACAAAGCAACACATGAAGTGTTTTACACATTCGTGCTTTTTCTTTTTGGCTCCTCCTCTGGCAACCTCAGTCTTAACCAAAACCTTCCTTGAACAGAGGTCAAGGGCCCCCTAAATTACCACCCCATAGATCTGGAAAGGCTGCCACGGGAGGTAAAAATTGGCTAGTACTCATGCACATGTAAGAGCACTTTGCAAGCCTGCATAGACTTCCCTAGATCCTGAACAAAGGCTTCCAAGATCCCAGTTATTTCAACATAACTTGTTTCCATGTGACGTCTTGGATGACATCTCTTGTCTTCAATAGATATGATCACATTACAAGCAGCATTACATTGTGTTTTTGACAAAACAGTGTGGGAGGGAATTTGAGACAAAACATCAGAGTATGAATTGCCCTTGTTTACTGCTCCTGTTATGTCATTCTCCATGATACATCATTCCATACTTTTTCTTCCCAATTTTCCATTCTTCCCTCCAAAAAGTCAGCATGCTCAGTCCTCAAAGAAGTGCTTTGGAGATTTTTCTCACCTTATGTTTTTTTTAAAACTCCATTAGCCTTGAGATTCTATAAAACCACTGACACTTCCTTCTTGCATATGGATGATACCACTTAGGCTCCTTCTACACTGCCATATAATCCAGTTCAAAGCAGATCATCAGGATTTTATATGGCAGTGTAGAAGGGGCCTTAGAGCAGTGTTTTTCAGCCTTTTTTGAGCCATGGCACATTTTTTACATTTACAAAATCCTGGGGCACACCACCAACCAAAATGACACAAAATGACACTCTAACACAGTAATACGTATAGTTAATATGTTTTTAAATGTATTTATACACACAGTGTGAAACCTGGACCTGTTTCGATGAACACTACATAGATATCCTGGCAGGAATGGCAGAAAGACACAAACTTCCCACACAGAACTCCCATAACCAAGAGAAAATACTATAAGAGTTTGGGGGGCAGTGACCTTGGGTTTTGGAGTTGTAGTTCACCTGTATCCAGAGAGCACTCTGGACTGAAACAATGTTGGATCAGGACCAAACTTGGCATGAATACTCGATATGCCCAAATGTGAACACAGATGGAGTTTGGGGAAAATAGACCTTGACATTTGGAAGTTACAGTTTTTTGGATTTATAGTTAACACACAATCAAAGAGCATCCTGAACTCCTGCAACAATGGAATTGAACCAAACTTGGCATATTGAACTCTCATTACCAACAGAAAGTACTGAAAAGGGTTTGCTTGGGAATTGACCTTGAGTTTGGAAGTTGTAGTTCACCTACACCCAGAGAGCACTGTGGACTCAAACAATATTATGTTATGTTGTTTGTTTTCTATCCAGAATCACAATGTTGGAAGGAGGCTCACCACTTTAAGGTCCCTAAAACAGGCATGGGAAAACTTCGGCCCTCTGGGTGCTTTGGACTTCAATTCCCAAAATTCCTAACAGTCTAAGGCCCTTTCCTGCTTAAATGGCTGGGGGGGGGGGGGGAGAGCCTGAGGCTGCTAGAAATGGCGGGAGTTAGAGTCCAAAACACCTGGAAGATCCAAGTTTGCCCATGCCAGCTTTCGACAGAGACCTCTTCCTCCCCCTTCCCCTTCGCGCCTTTTCTTCCCCCTCCTGCCGAACACTTTTTCTTCTACATTGCCGCTTCTGCTGCCATTTTGATCCAAGGGGACAGAGTGAGGGTGTTCAGGAGGGGAGGGGGGAGGGAGGTAGATGTGACTTGTGCGGGCACTACTGCACAGACTCCCCCCAGAGCAAAGAGAGGCAAAGCAAGCAGAGCAAGGCTGGGAAGAAGGGAGCCCGAGTGGAGAAGAAAAAGTGTTCGGCAGGAGGGGGAAGAAAGGGTATTGGAGGTTCCAATTTCCCACGGCACACCTGATTATTGCTCACGGCACACTGGTTGGGAAACACTGCCTTAGAGTACATACCATTAGAAATGAAGTGAGTAGCGAGACAAAATCAAATGGCTTTCGTAATACTGCTATTAGTACTGAGGGATTGGGACAAGAGTAACAGACAGGATAAGGATAATCCAAGGAGTTACTTAAAGACAGAAGGTGTCATGCCCCTTTGTTAACCTGCTTCCCTTAGAAAGTAGTAAGCAATTATGGAGAGAGCAGGGGCTATTTTCACTCCTTGCACTCCCTGCAGGAACCACACTGGTATTCAGATCATGACTAGAAGTGCCGTTACGTCACTTCTGGTTTCATTTCCAGCCATTTGAAGAAAGACAGTGGGGCTAGGGTTTAAACATTGTAGGAAGGTTGAGGCTCATGGGGGCAAACCACATTTAGTAGCAATTTTAGCAAGGGGGTGGGGTTGAATTGATATAGTTTTAGAATGTTTTAGAAAGTCTGTGGCCTTTTTAACGTATTATACATGGTGCACTCTTAATCTGGAAAAGCTTGAAGGTGGAGAGACGCAATGTAGTTACCTTACACTGTGTAACACTATCCATTTTAGAGATGGCAATGTACTTTTTAAACAGTTCAACTTCTCCATATATACTGAGCAGTAATCTGTAGCAGTATTGTCAAAGGCTTTCATGGTCGGAATCACTGAGGTTTTGTGCTTCCCTTCCCTTCTCCTTGTAAGGACTGGACCAATGAACATGCACTTTTTAAAAGCCCAAAACAGCTGATCAGGCTGTCAAAACATGGAGCCATGAACACACAGGAGACTCAAGGGAAGCAGAATGAGAAAAGAATTAGAACTCTCTGAAAGTATTTCTATTAAATTTGATAATATAAAAAGAGCTAGAATCAACAATTGGGTGAAGAGAAATCCGACAGAAGTTTTTTTAAAAAAAATCCCTCCTTTATGAGCTGGACCTCATATACACATATGCACATCTGCTTGTATTTACATTAAGATATTTGCATGTGCACATATGAGGTCCAGTGCATAATGGAGTGAATTTTTTAAAAACTTCCACCATATATCTTTCGTCCACCTTTCGTTTTGATTTGCTACAAAGCAAGGCTGTAAGGACAACAAAGAACCATCTCCTGAGATTGACAGGTCTGTGTGTGGACCTGCTGTCAGGTCCCGGGATTTTTTTTTGCCTTGGTTATAAAATCCGGATTTTGTTGCTGTCTGGAAGTGCTCCCAGTGTCTTTTCTTTAAAAAAATAGCATTGAAACTTTGACAAATCTCATGTCTTATGGATCCAACTGATCCTTTGTAGCTCCTTTGCAGATCCTTTGTAGATCATTGGGTGTTGAGCATGAAGCCTACAAGAGATGTACGTAAGTACATTCAGCACTTAAAGACTTTACACAACTGTGGACAAATCTGTGCTTAAGTCCGTTCAGTAGTTCACCTACCTGGGAAGCATCATCTCTTCAGACGCCAAGATTGATAAAGAGATAGATCTCAGATTAGCAAAGGCATATAGTTTATTCGGAAGACTTCACAAAAGAGTCTGGAGCAACAAGCACCTGAGGCAAAGCACCAAAATCAGTGTGTAAAGAGCTATCGTACTGTCTATTCTCCTATATGGGTCTGAAACATGGGTCACCTATCACCAACACCTACGACTCTTCGAACGCTTTAGTCAGCGCTGTCTTCGCACAATCCTAAATATACACTGGACTGACTATGTGACTAATGTTGCTGTCCTTGAGCAAGCAGGGATCACCAGTGTTAAGGCCATGCTATTGAGAACAAGCTGCGCTGGGCAGGGCACGTCTCTAGGATGGAGGACCACCGCCTCCCAAAGATACTACTCTATGGTGAACTCACCAGGGGTCAGCGCAAGAGAGGTGCCCCTCCCCAAAAGAGATATAAGGACCCCCTGAAACAACATCTCAGGCTCGGCCAGATTGATCACCAACAATGGTCCACCCTGGCCTCACATCGGGAGGCATGGAGACGCACTATCCATGATGCTGCGGCCTCTTTCGAGAAGATACACCAAATGGGTCTTGAAGAGAAACAACAACACAGAAAGAACCGCAACTTGGAAACAACATCACCCAAGGAGACTTTCTGCTGTGCTTTCTGCAACCGAACTTGCCTATCTCAGATTGGCCTTTATAGTCATCAAATCGCTTGTAAAAAGCATGGGATGAGTCCTTCCTGATAATCTTCATTTGCGAAGTAATTCCGAGAGAGAGAGGACAAGGCAGGACCCCTTCCATACAGCTGAATAAAACCCCACGTTTTATGCTTTGAATTGTAATATATGGCAGTGTGGACTCAGATAACTCAGTTTAAAGCAGATATTGTGGGATTTTCTGTCTTGATATTCTGGGTTATATGGCTATGTGGAAGGGCCCTAAGTTACAGGGAAATATATCAGCAAACACAAAAGAATTTGCTTCTTAAACCTATAAATACCGAAATCTGTCAGCCAATACGGTTGCTAGAATTCTGGGAGTTATAGTTCAAAAGAGCAAGTTGTCTGTGCTCTGCTCATAGACACAATCAGCTGGATGTAGTTAGAATCTGCCCAGACCTTATTGTTGTGTGTGGGATCAGTGTGCGTGGCCTCAAACTTTATGTACACATGTTAATCGCCGTGTGCAAAGGACTTTAGAAGTAGCATACATTCAAAGACAACTCGAATACAAATAACTTTAAACAACTTTCTTACCTTATTTGAAAATGGACCGGCCTTTCTAGGATAATAAAGAAAAGGTACAATGGCTAGCATTTGACCTCTTCCATTGGCAAATTCTGATGCATGTTTATCTAGAGGCAAACTTCTGCTGAATGAGCAATTACAAAAGGAAGCAATTCATCTCATGTTCTTGAGAGTGTCTTCCAACACACTGCTACAATGAAGCAACAGCTTCACCTCTCACGTCAAGCTTCAGAAGTCATGACTGCTCTCTCGATTTAAATCCAAAAAGCTTTCTAAATGTTTTTAAAGCATGTAGAACGAATCTGATTAATCTTTCTCCACTTACCCAAGCTGTAACAAATATATCAAAAACAGAGAGGTGAAAAATATTCTGCAGCAGGTTTTGACAGTGTTAAGCCAGCCTGGTGTTTTACTGCCTTTTTAACGTATTATACATGGTGCACTCTTAATCTGGAAAAGCTTGAAGGTGGAGAGACGCAATGTAGTTACCTTACACTGTGTAACACTATCCATTTTAGAGATGGCAATGTACTTTTTAAACAGTTCAACTCCTCCATATATACTGAGCAGTAATCTGTAGCAGTATTGTCAAAGGCTTTCTTGGTCGGAATCGCTAGGGTGTTGTGTGGTTTCCAGGCTGTAGGGCCATGCTCTAGTATAGCATAGGTTAATAGAACATGGCCCTACAGCCTGAGAACTACACAACACCTAAATCTGTAGTAGTGCTTCTAATCAATAGCATTTTGATGCATTTTGATGCCAATGCTACACCATATCTAATCGATGGGTAAAGAAAAATAGAACACAATTCTAAAGAGCAGTGTTTTTCAATCTTTTTTGAGCCGCGGCACATTTTTTACATTTACAAAATCCTGGGGCACACCACCAACCAAAATGACACAAAATGTCATTTGGGAGTTGTAGTTGCTGGGAGTTATAGTTCACCCGCAATCAAAGAGCATTCTGAACCAATGATGAAATGGAATCAAACTTCCCACACAGAACTCCTATAACCAAGAGAAAATACTATAAGAGTTTGGTGGGCATTGATCTTGAGTTTTGGAGTTGTAGTTCACCTATATCCAGAGAGCACTGTGGACTCAAACAATGTTGGACCAGGACCAAACTTGGCATGAATACTCAATATGCCCAAATGTGAACACAGATGGAGTTCGGGGAAAATAGACCTTGATATTTGGGAGTTGTAGTTGCTGGGATTTATAGTTCACCTACAATCAAAGAGCATCCTGAACTCTTACAACAATGGAATTGAACCAAACTTGGCACATTGAACTCTCATTACCAACAGAAAGTACTGAAAGGGTTTGCTTGGGAATTGACCTTGAGTTTGGAAGTTGTAGTTCACCTACACCCAGAGAGCACTGTGGACTCAAACAATGTTATGTTATGTTGTTGTTTGTTTTCTATCCAGAATCACAATGTTGGAAGGAGGCTCACCACTTTAAGGTCCCTAAAACAGGTATGGGAAAACTTTGGCCCTCTGGGTGCTTTGGACTTCAACTCCCACCATTCCTAACAGCCTGAGGCCCTTTCCTGCTTAAGTGGCTGAGGGGGGGAAAGGAAAAGGTAAACAAAACTGCGGGACCAGACTGCAATTCTAGATAATAGTAGTAAATAAGTAGTTGATCATACAAAATATAGCAATGCTGGAGGCTATAAGAGAAAATAAATGATCTCTGGAGTCAATGAAGTAAATAATATAAGTGAAAACCCGGAGTATATATCTTAACTAAGTCACAAATTACATATAACGATGTACAGTAGTGTAACATCATATAGTATTTATATACTCACGGACACAATTGACTTCGTAATGTCCTGCTTAAGTGACTGAGGGGGGAAAAGGAAAAGGGCCTGAGGCTGCTAGGAATGGTGGGAGTTGGAGTCCAAAACACCTGGAAGGTCCAAGTTTGACCATGCCAGCTTTCAACAGAGACCTCTTCCTCCCCCTTCCCCTTCGCGCCCTTTCTTCCCACTCCTACCAAACACTTACTTTTTCTTGCCACTTCTGCTGCCATTTTGATCCGAGGGAGCAGCGTGACCGTGTGCAGGAGGGGAGGGGGAGGGAGGAAGACGTGGGGTGAGTCTGCACAGTAGCGTGAGCAAAGCGAGTCAAAGCGAGCAGAGCGAGGCTGGGAAGAAGGGAGCCCGGGTGGAGAAGAAAAAGTGTTCAGCTTTAGGGGGAAGAAAGGGTATTGGAGGTTCCACTTTCCCACGGCATACCTGATGATTGCTCACAGCACACTAGTGTGCCACGGCACACTGGTTGGGAAACACTGCTATAGAGCTTTTAAAGCTAGGAAAAGTGTGACTTGTCCAAGGTCATCCTGTGGATTTAGATGGCAGAGCAAGGATTCAGGCCTCCCAGAGTTTTCATCTGGACTAATTCTCATTTAAGGATGTAGTCTGTGTGTAATTTTGACGTAGGACCAATTGTCAAGAAAATCCAGAAGAGACTTTCTTTAGCACATCTCCCATTCAGTTTACCAGCTGGCAGTAACTGCAACAAAAATGTGAACATAGAGGGAGGATCATAAAAATTCAAGGATCCTGTCATAAGGATCTGCCATGAATGTGGTGGAGACTCATTTTCTGGAGGTTTTTAAACAGAGTATGGATGGCCAGCTGTAAGGAGGGCTTTGCCTTTGTGTTCTTGCAGGCCAGAGGTGTCATCCAATTCTATGATTCCATGATTCTATGGTATGATCAGAACACGCAACCAGCTAATTCAAAATTGTTGGCAATTATGTGAAATCCTTGAAAGGGTTAAAAGATGCGTTAGCAACATTAGAAACACGGGTCTCAAATGGTTTCTTTCCCCCCACAATACCAGTACCAATAATGTCTCCCAGGTAGTATTTGTGTTTGGAAGACAAAATGTGACCCATGTGCTGCATGAACGCCCTCACCCTAATGCATTTTGGAGGTCACAATATTGTACTTTGTCATGTCAACCATAAGAATGGTTGACATGACAAGACCATGCTAGTCCAAAATATGCCCATCTGTCAAAACCTCATTGCAAAGTTCTCAGTACAGTATAGTCTCACTTATCTGACCTTCATTTATTCGATGTTCTGTGTTTTCCGACGCCCTTATCCGAAGGAGGGAGGATGCAGGACCAGAAGTGGAAGCATCCTCCCCCCTTCTCTCAGCGATTGCCACATTGAGTGTGCCTTCTGGTGTGATTGAGGAACAGCGAGGGGGAGAACAGGTGGTGAGAAAAGTAGGTGGCATCAGCCGGGTCTCCTACCTCCCCCCTCGCCTGGGCCTGGCAGCTCATATTTTCTGTGGCCTTTTTTCTCAGGCCTTGTGGCCCACTTCTGGGGCCTCCTTGTTGCTCTCTGGGGCCTTTTCCTGTTGCTCTACAGGGCCTGGCTGCCCCCTTTCTGGAGGCCTTGCAAAGCACCTGGGCTGGCTCACCCCTTCCCAGAGGCCTGGCCGACTTCATTCCGGAGGCCTCACAAAACGCCCAGGCCTTGCTGCCCTCCTCTTCCGGGGCCGGCTGTAGCTGAAAGGTAGCAACAAAGACAAAGGAACTGGGAGAGATAGGGGCTGTAAGGGACGTTGTATTATCCGGCATTTTTTTAAATCCTATGTTCTGCTACATGTCCGGCCCATTTATGTTGGATAAGCGAGACTCTGCTGTACTCCCAAAACCATATAATCTTTCATTACTTCACCACTGTAATCAGGAAAGATTATTTCCTTTCTTCATTACACTGTATTGTATCATGTGTAATGACATTTAAGTCTTTACCTGAATCTTAAGAGATTTGCATCAGTTTGCCCCAAATTATGTCAAAATCAGTGGCAACCACAGAGGCACATACAATATCAAGATATCTCCTAATGGTTATTGGGATCATAGTGAGTCTAGTAGAGTCTGCCAATTCTGCAAAGTTGCCTGACCTGCTTTATGGGATTGGATGACCTAAAGGTGCTCTGAAAATGTTTGCATATTAACTGTTCAACAACCATACAAAAACTGTAGTAGTTACAAGTCGATATAACTACAACTACAAGTGTGTAGAATAATAATTGAACTAAATTGATTGGATATTGATTTTGTAATCCCCACACTATATTGAAAAACATCTTTATTTTCAGGAGAATTGGCAGGTCGGGGTAGATTGTGCAAACTTGTACATTCAGCATAAGCTTATAAATTTTGTTACAGGACAGTCTTAGGTTTACATTTGTGCAAAGAATCAAATCAAATCCAGACCACATTTGGCCAGGGCTGAAGTTCATTGTGCATAAATTCATACAACCTCACAAATGTCCCTGATAAATGGAGAAGCCTGGAACCAGCGACAGCACTTCAAGCTGTTCCAAGAAAAGCAGCTTCGGCTTTGCCAAAAATATTTTCAATGTAACCAACTTTTTTTTCTTTCTCCCAAGTTATATAGTTAGGCAGATCATGCAGGTTTCAAGTACCTTCAGCAGAAGAGAAGTTAAGGAAAATAGAAACTACAAAACATCCAGTGAAATTTGACTTCCAATCCAAAGCTTGTGGTTCTGTTTCTGTTTTATGAAAGGGAAAATGCTCAGTCTTCAAGATTTTACTTTTTCATTGCCGTCTCTGCAGAGCTTACATTGGCTGCCGGTTGAACACAGAGTCCTCTACAAGACCCTGGCCCTAGCATTCAAGGCCCTCCAAGGTCAGGGTCTCCCATATTTAAGAGACCGTTTAACGCCACTCCACCACCAGAGACTGCCATGGTCAGCTCATGAGAATCTTCTCTATGTCCCTGGCCCTAGAGAGGTCCTTCTCCATTGTAGCCCCAATCTTGTGGAACTCCCTATCGCCAGACCAAAGAGCCACTCCTGATCTACATACATTTTAGGGGCACTCAAGACATGGCTCTTCAGAAGAGCCTATGATTGAGTAACAAGCAGTGACTATGTAACCTGTTTATTTTAATTGTGTAAGTCGCCCAGAGCACCTTTCGTGGAGGGCGACTCATAAGAAATAAAGTTAGTTAGTTAGTTAGTTAGTTAGTTAGTTAGTTAGTAGAAATCCCCACCCTCACCACCCGTAAATGGCTACAACCTTATTGGATGGTATTTTTTCTCTCCAACCTGTCAAAGCAGCTATTTCAGCAGAACATAATTTTGACATACAATGGGGAATGCTTCAACTCTGAAGACCGCAAGACAACCTTAGTGTTAACTATTTGGCCCAAGATGAACAGTAGATGAACTTAGAAGATGATTTTAGAAGTGGAGATCATGGGACTTTCCAGATATTTTTGGGTTGCTATTTCTCATTATTTTTCACCATTGGCTATAGTTGCATGGGCTGAGGGTATTTGCATTCCAGCAACATCTGATGGGTCACATATTTTCGGCCTCTGTTTTGATCTCATACTTCAGCTGAGGGGATCACTGGATCATTGACCTGGAAGAATTAGTAATTCTTTTCAGTTGATTAATTCTTTTCTATCTTTTGCACAAGATTAGCTGGAGAAGAGCACATTCTGCCCTTTGCCATGATAATGATAGGCATGGTGACCACAACCATTATTTTTCAGATATTGTTTCTCTTGCTGTCAGTGTTTCTTTGTGTGTACGTGAGTGTTTGATTTTGCTCTCAGCCTAGTAAGGGGAACAAGGCAGTCTTATCTGATGACATGTCTACAGCCATGCATCTTCTTAGCTGAATGCTGTATCAGACATCTGGGGATATATATATATATATATATATATATATATATATATATATATATATGGCATGGTTTAAAATCCTAAAATGGTGAATCGTAAATCAAATGGGGGATTTTTTTGATTAGTAAAAGAAAGACTTACAAAAAATTCCCAAAATTTCGAAATGTAACTTTAGTACTAACGAAATCCGTTAGTAAGTCGTATGCCAGAGCATGTGCTTTCCAGATGGTTTTGGGCTACATCTCCCAGAAATCCTACCCGCTGGTAAAGTGGCTGGGATTTCTGGGAGTTTTAGGCCAAAAACTTGAATAAATCACACTGAATTCTAGATGGGACTCTCCAAATAGGAAGGAGGGAGCAAAGGAGGGAAGGAGGGGGTATTCTATTCTTGGAAGCAGCAAAAGAAAAGGAGGAGGAGCCCCCCCCTCGCTCCTCGCTGCCTCTCTCTCACCCCGATCCCGAGGGAGCGAGGGCCCAAGTTTGCCCAGGCTGGTCATATACCATTCTATGCACATGCAATAATACAGCAGTAATAACAATGGGTATAAGAATAGGTAAAATTCAAACCGAAGTGTTCTGAGTGGTCCCTGCCTCATGCGGTGCAAACGGGCTCTTCTTTGTGAGCCCGGGAAATTAGCCCGGGAAAAGACAGCGTTTTCTGCTTGGGTGCACACACATACATATTCTTGGGGGGGGGGGGGGTTGCTGCAGAATCTTCTCTATGAGGCCGGGATTCTGCAACAAATCCCCCTCCCAAGAATATGTATGTGTGTGCTCCCAAGCTGGCTTTTTTGCATGAGGCAGGGACCACTCAGAATACTTCGGTTTGAATTTTACCTTTTCTTATACCCATTGTTATTACTGCTGTATTATTGCATGTGCATGGAATTAGGTATGACCAGTTGGATTACTTATAATATTAGGCACTTACAGTAGCATTCATTCTATTATACATTAGGTTGGTTTCTCACCCCAATACTCTTTGATGCCTTAGATCCTGGCTGGCAGGCAGGAGAGGCAGGGAAGCCTGGAAAAAATGTAAACAGAGAGGTTTACTCAGAAGTAAATCCACAAAGGAGGACCCTTCATCCAAAGTGCCCTCCTTTGCAGATTTACTTCTGAGTAATCCTCTCTGTTTACATTTTTTCCAGGCTTCCTTCCAGCCGAGGAAGGAGCGAGTTTAGGGCTTGCCTTGCCATAATATTGGCAAGGGAGGCGGGAGGGTGGTGAGAGAGAAGGAGGGTGCCCCCTTAGCCCCCCCATTACGACCTAATAACTACACTTAAGAAAATCCTGGCCCCGAGGTTCTAAAAAGAAAGTCCACTTCCTGGTTGGCGTTCCAGGTGCGGAAACGCTCGAAAGTAGCATTTCTTACGAATTTCTTACTAAAACGAATCATTTTCATAACTTTTTCTCATGCCTTATATATATATATATATATATATATATATATATAGAGAGAGAGAGAGAGAGAGAGAGAGAGAGAGAGAGGAGGACTGTGATGAATTGGCCATTTTGTGCCTACAGTTAAAAGAAACGTCTTCAGCACTTCCATTACAAAAGAAGCTTATTGCTTCTTCTTGTTGTTGTTTAAGAAAACAGCAGACACAGCAGCAGTTCCTTTCCTTGTTTTTTCTCACAAACAAGAGAGCATTTTGCAAAGTAACAAACAGATTGTATATGAAGTAAGAAAGCATTTGTCATGAGGCTCAATGAAGCAAAACCTCTATTCAGCCACTATTTTGCTAGGGTAATGAACACAATGAAGCAAAACAACAAATTTTTATTGTTAGTATTTTATTTATTTTTTGCCATCCTTTCCCCAGCCCTACTACTTAAAGCAGCTTAGAAAGTTTTAAACAAGCCAAGGCAAAATTCTATAACATGAAGACACTGATGAGTTAAAATAGAACTGAACTATGGATAAGCCAAGAAATCAAAACCTACCAAACAGAAGCAAAAATGAACAATGAATTGCTTACTGCTTCAGACATTATATGGAAATGGATTTTGACTTCAATGCATGTTGAGTAGTTTAAGCCAGTGCTTTTCAACCTTTTTTGAGCTGCGGCACATTTTTTGCATTTACAAAATCCTGTGGCACACCACCAACCCAAATGACACGAAATGACACTCTGTCATTTTACTAACTGTCACCCTCCCCCCTCGAGACGCCACTGCTTCCACCAAACCCCTCTCCCGCCCCGCCCACGGGAGGCCCACGCGCAGGAGGTCCACGCGCAGGAGGCCCATCACCGTCCTGCGGGGAAGGGCTGCACTGAGTGGCTGAAACGCATGCGGGCTCGGCTGAGCAGGACGAATAGGAATTGAGCACATGGGGTGGCTCCGAGCCTCAGAACAAACTGCGGTGGAGGCTCGCAGCTGTCGCCACCCCCAGCTCTCCTTTCCGAAGGGGTTCGGCCCCTCCAGGAGTGCCTCCCCCCCGCCTCCCCCCCCCGCGCATCCCTTCGACTTCCCTGCTGTCGCCTTGGGGCCAGATCGGGAAGGAACCCAATGGTCATTCTTCTCTGAGTAAATCTTGTCAAGAAAACATGTTGCTTGAGTCATGCCTGTCAGGAGAGAGACTTGCTACTTCATCACACTAGAGAATGAATCCACTTAAATCCAGTTTCTGCCTCCTGCAGAATTCTGGGGTTTGTATTTTAGTGAGCCTGTTAAATGCTCCTCCCTAAACTACAAACCTCAGAATTCTGCAGGAGGCAACAACTGGATTTAAAGTGGATTCATTCTCTAGTGTGATGAGGTCTGATCACCTATGCCTTTGCTGGTTAAGGTGGGTTCTGCCATGGACTCAGAGCTTGGAAATACTGTTCTTTAGAAGTATAGCTTCACAAATTCATCCAACCACATGGCTATTTCCCATGCAAGCAATGTAGTTTTGGCAGCTATAGCACAAAACAGTATTTTTTTTCAAAGCTTTGGGCTATTCCACTACAGGAACTCTCAAGGGGCCCACCAAACTTTATGCCACCCAGGCCATTAAATGTAAATTTAGAAACCAAAGTCATAATGCTTTCATTTAAGAGTAGGCATGACCAAGGTAGATAAAAAATGGTTTATGAGCAGAGTAGCACTTAGTTATTTTTCTTCTCTTTTGATCCATATTTTCTTTTCTCTCTCATGGACATTAGATAATATGACAGTCTCCAAGGTTCATTATTCATTTTTTAGAACTGGGAGTAAATGGGTATGTAGACATATGTAATAGCTGGCAAAGCTATGAAGATAATTGAAAACACAGCCAACACTGAACTTTGAAGACATTTTTGTGTGGCTTCTGTGACATACAGTGTGGCTTCCAGTGACACATCTGTAGCTCATACTGCCAATGTGTGGTCTCCGTTTTTGACTAATTTATGCTGGCACCCCTACTATGGGGTTTGTTTTGTGTTCTTTCAATGAGCCTCGAAACTCATGGAAAATGTTCCTAGCTAGCTTTGAAGCATATCTCAAATATATACATTTGGAAAGGCAAATTCCTCAGTTCACATCAGAACCAGTTATGTTGTCTTCCCAGCTCCCTTTTTGCCTGGCATGGGAGCATGTGGCTTCATCTTACTGTCAAATAAACAAAACGTTTCCACTCTGTTCATATGTTCAACATTATATTTTAAAGAGGGGTATCAATATTTGGGTTGTTGCTTCTGCCTATGGGGAAAATTTGTTGGTATTAGAATTTTAAAGGTTATTCTATTTCAAATGAATAGATCTTGTTTTCATGCATCACAATTCCAAAAAATACACAGAACATTTCATGAGTCTGAAAAGCAATGTGGTAATTCCTGCAACATTAAAAAAAAACCAGGGATATTAAAAAAATCTGTCAGACTTATTTTTGCAGAATCCAACCAGCATTCTTATCCTGTCCCAATTCCAAAACTATTCCTAATCCTTCCCTACCTCTTCCTGCTCAGAGATTCATTTATTCACATGTTTCCTCTAATTCAGTGTTTCCCAACTGGTGTGCCGCGGCACACTAGTGTGCCTTGAGATACCTCCTGCTGTGCCGCGAGAAAAGCTCTCTGCCCCTCTTCCTTCCCCCCTCCTCCTGCCGAACTCCTGCTGCTTGGAGGAGGAGGAGGAAGGGCTGGGCGGCGGCGAAGAAAAAGGAGGAGCCGGGGCACCTACTCCTTTGGCCGTTTCCCCAGCCAGCCTGCAATCCGCCATGACTCCTGCCATGACTCACGCCCCTCGCTCGCTGAAGCTGTGTGGAGGAGGAAGTCGTGGGGAGGGTGGTGGGGCATGGCACGGCCTGGCTCCGCCCCTTCCCCTGGCTTCTGCTCTCCCACAGCTTCTCCAGCCTTGAGAGGACAGTGCCAAGCCAGCATTGTGCTGGCTCTGCCACCGCTGGCTTGGCATTGCCCCCTCAAGGCTGGAGAAGCTGTGGGAGAGCTGAAGCTGGAGGAGGGGGCGGGGCATGGCACAGCCTGGCTCCTCCCCCTCCCCGGCTTCGGCACTCCCAGCAGCTGCTCCCAGCAGGCCAACATCCCCCAGCCGTTCTTTACTGTGTTAGAGTGTCATTTTGTGTCATTTTGGTTGGTGGTGTGCCCCCGGATTTTTTTAATGTTAAAAGTGTGCCACAGTTCAAAAAAGGTTGGGAAACACTGCTCTAATTGTACACATTTGAAAACTTTCCCAATTGACAACTTTGTGTTTCTGCACATTTTAGTTGTTTCCTTTTTCAAATATGTGCATGGTTTTGTGCTGAAAATCATCATAAACCTTGGAAAGGTGCTCTATTTCAACGCAAGGGTGTGTTTATTAGTCTATTGCCAGTTTCAGGAGAGACAGCACTGATATTAATAGGGGAATGCAAACCAAATGAATGTCTTTTCCATCCCTATTAAGGAGTCTTTGTATGAACAGACACCTGTTTCTAAAGATACAGACCCCCTGAAGTAAGTGGGGACTGTTGACTTTGGAAGCACAAGCTTTGAAAGATGTAATGAATGGACGGGGTTTAAAACTGAACTAGCCTGCTTCCTCCCTTTATAAGAAAAAATATTGTTGAAGATGTGAGCAATCTTTCTTTCTCTTCTTTCCCCAACCTCCCACACCAAATCCATCTTTCCCCCCTAGATGTTAAGAGATGACCAAAAAAGGCAACTCATGTAAGTCTCCCTAGGAAGTTCTCTTGTAACAAATCTGAAACATGAATGGTTCCTCTGCTTTACTAACAGTGTTTACTAAACAAAATGTATTGGTCTGAGGTGGACCAGGAGACTGTCTCTTCCATTTGTTAAGAGCCTGTTCATTGTATATGTCAACAATTAAATATATTCTCTGTGCTCCAGTAAACAATGCACAGAAAGGCGTTCTTGGTATGTGCTGTCCAATTATGGAGTAATTTTACTCCTGATTATTTCTCGCCATATGATGGTCATAAAACCAGAGTTTGAAAAATTGACTTTTAAAAAGCAATGGCCCCATCTACCCTGCCATATAACATTGTTTGAAACTGTTTGTTTCTATTTGAAATATAGTCAGTATAGACTCATACGAGGGGCATTCATTAAAGATTTCCCCTGACCTACTTCCTGTGGACTGAGAGCAATGAAACTTGGCTTATTAATCCTTCTCTACATAGGTGTCACCTAGGGACACACATTTCTTCCATATTTTAAGTAACTGTGAACACTTCGCTTGTAGATCTTGACAGGTTGCTCCAAAAGCCATGTTGTGACTTTAGAAATCAGAGTCTCATCATCTGAAAAAACCTTGCCCTTCAAAAATAACTTCATTGTTGAACACAGAGTCCTCTATAAGACCCTGGTCCTAGCATTCAAGGCCTTTCGAGGTCAGGGTCCTTCATATCTAAGAGACCGTTTAATGCCACCCCACCACCAGCGACTGCCACGGCCAGCTCATGAGAATCTCCTCTATGTCCCTGGTCCTAGGGAGGTTCATTTGGAGTCCACAAGACAGAGATCCTTCTCCATTGTAGCCCCAATCTTGTGGAACTCCCTACCGCCAGACCAAAGAGCCACTCCTGATCTACATACATTTTAGGGGCACTCAAGACATGGCTTTTCAGAAGAGCCTATGATTGTTAGTAACAAGCGGTGACTATGTAACCTGTTAATTTTTATTGTGTAAGTCGCCCAGAGCACCTTTGGTGGAGGGCGACTCATAAGAAATAAAGTTAGTTAGTTAGAAAGAGGTGGAAGTCCGTTGGTGCGAGGTCGGGTGAATAAGGAGGATGTGGTAGAATTTCAAAGCCACAGGAGCATACTTCCATTTGGGCAACAGGTGAGTTGTGAACTCGTGCATTGTCTTGCATAAGGTGGACATCTTTGGTGAGCATGCCACATCTCTTGATTTTGATGGCCTCCCACAGTTTCTGCAGCAGTGAAGCATAGTATGCTCCAGTGATCATGATACCCTTTGCTAGGAAATCCATCAATACTATTCCATGCTGGTCCCAAAATACCGTGAGCATGACTTTGCTTGCCAAGAGTTTGGTGCGTGCCTTCTTTGGAGGTGGTGAGTCATGATGCTTCCATTGCATCAACTGGACTTCAGTCTCAGGATATAGTGATGGTATGAGCTTTCATACTGTGTAATCAGTCTGTTGAAAAAGTCCTTCTGGTTTCCATGGCATATTGTCATTAGAGCCCGAGAACATTCAACTTGTTTCTGCTTCTGGAAAGGTGTGACCAGCCAGGGGACTCAGTGAGCGGATGCCTTGCACCAGGAATTTGGCGCAGCTGGTTGGGAGTCAGCTGCATAAGATCTCCAATGACTAGAAGGTCATGAGTTTGAGGCATGCCCGGGTCGGGATGAGCTCTCGACCAATTGTGTAGGTCGTTGTCTGTCTATATATGTTGTATGTCTATGGCATTGAATGTTTGCCTGTATATGTGCATTGTGATCCGCCCTGAGTCCCCTGCGGGGTGGGAAGGGCGGAATATAAATGACGTAAATAAATAAATAATAAATTATGCATGTGAAGATGATCTTGGATGATTTTTTCCCCATGGACCTCACACTAATCTTGGCATTTTGAGCTAGGTGGAAAATGGTTATGCAGCGATTTTCCAAAATGGTGACCTCCACTTGCTGGATGGTGTGTTCATCAATAGCAGAGTGGGATCGCCTTGGAATTCGAATTTGAAATGTGAAGTCTGACCACATTTGAATTGACAATGCCAGTTCTTGACTACATCATATGATGGGGAATCATCACCATAAACCTCTTTCATCTCATTGAACGTCTCCTTTCTTGTATGGCCTTTCAAGTAAAGGAATTTGATGATTGCTCTGTTTTCCACTGGGGCCATTATCAAACCTCACACCACTTCAGTACCTGTAAAATCAAGACAGTTGTCAGTGCAGATTTGTAATTTTCTTCATAATCTATAGAGACGTATATCATTACACATGTACAGTTTCAGCATCCTGTGATAAATACAAGTGGGTCAGGGGAAATCTTTAATGAATAATCAATGCAGTGAAATTTCATTGTTTTTTTCCCCTCAGCATTACTTCGTGAAAGAAGATTCTTTAGAAAGGACTCATCCCACGCTTTTTACAAGCGCTTTGATGACTAAAAATGCCAATCTGAGATAGGCAAGTCTGGTTGCAGAAAGCACAGCAGAAAGTCTCCTTGGGTGATGTTGTTTCCAAGTTGCGGTTCTTTCTGCATTGTCGTTTCTCTTTGAGACCCGTTCAGCGTGTCTTCTCAAAAGAGGTCGCAGCATTGTGGATAGTGCGTCTCCATGCCTCCCGATGTGAGGCCAGGGTGGACCATTTTTGGTGATCAATCTGGCAGAGCCTGAGATGTTGTTTCAGGGAGTCCTTATATCTCTTTTGGGGGGGCGCCTCTCTTGCGCTGACCCATGGCGAGTACACCATAGAGTAGTATCTTTGGGAGGCGGTGGTCCTCCATCCTAGAGACGTGCCCTGCCCAGCGCAGTTGCGTTTTCAATAGCATGCCTTCAATGCTGGTGATCCCTGCTTGCTCAAGGACAGCAACATTCGTCACATAGTCAGTCCAGTGTATATTTAGGATTGTGCGAAGACAGTGCTGATGAAAGTGCTCGAGGGGTCGTAGGTGCTGGCAATAGGTGACCCATGTTTCAGATCCATATAGTAGAATAGACAGTACGATAGCTCTGTACACATTGATTTTGGTGCTTTGTCTCAGGTGTTTGTTACTCCAGACTCTTTTGTTAAGACTTCCAAATGCACTATATGCCTTTGCTAATCTGTGATCTATCTCTTTATCAATTTTGGCGTCTGAAGAGATGATGCTTCCCAGGTAGGTGAACTGCTGAACGGACTTAAGCACAGATTTGCCTATGCTGACGTGGGGATGGTGGTGTTCTTCCTGTGGGGCAGGCTGGTAGAGAACTTCCACTTTCTTCAGGCTGACTTCCAGCCCAAACAGCTCTGCAGCTGTTGCAAAGCAGGATGTGAAGTGCTGCAGGGCTGCTTCTGAATGGGCGACAAGGGCAGCAGCATCAGCAAAAAGCAGCTCACGGACTAGATAGTTTAGAGCAGGCCGGTAGGCTGTTAGGAATTGAGGGAGTTGGAGTCCAAAACACCTGGAGGGCCAAAGTTTTCCCATGCCTGTTTTAGAGTCTTAGTGCGAGCCCTCAGACGGCTTAAGTTGAACAAGCTACCATCAGTACGATAGCGTATATATATGCTGTCTTCTTTCATTGTATTTCATTGTATGAGACTACTAATCATATAATGGTAAGTGTAGATATAGATAAGACGCCTATGTAGAACAGAGCAGAAATCCTAATTTAGCATGCCTCAGAGGTATCGAATTCTAGAATTTGTAGTTTGTTGTGACACCAGAGCTCTCAGAAAAAAGAACAACACATTCCCAATCCATAGCATTGAGTCATGGCAGTTAATGTGGGGAATACATGCTGCCATTCTACTGTTAATGCAGTCGACATCTGGATCCAACCCATTGTCAAGGAAAGGAAGAGTTCATTTGGCGGAAACAAACATGACTGAAAAACAATGATTATTTGTTGGTTCCACTCCACTGGAAATTAGAAATCACCCATAATATTTCTTTCATTGTTTTGCAAATGAAGTCACAAGCACTTAGTTTTTTAATATGTGGCTGTACATTGAAAGCAAGCTAGTTTAAATTCAGCTTGGTTCATGTTCAGAAAGGACACTAAGTGACCTCAATCATCTGGGTGGGAGTGACCTTAATACTTTTTGGTTGCTATAGACCCTGGGACAACAATCGATCATTTTTAACCTTGCACACAGAGCTGATCAATTGGATTTACAATTATCCCGCATGCTATAACACTTCAGTTTCCCATTCTGGATAGAAACCTAACCACTAACCTTTAGCTTGAAAAATAAAAACCCGTTCTACGAGGGTTGCCTTGATTAAACACAGCCTCTGACAGGCGAGACTTTCACATGCAGATTCTGCAGCAAAATATTACTTCTAATATTTAGCACATTTGCTCCAATCCTTTGTACCTTGCAGTAAGTGGAAAGCACTCCTCTCCCTGTCACACCTAATTCATTCTCTGTACTCTCAGCTTCAGACATTATCCAAGTTTATTACTTGCCATGGAATTTCAATTTAAATGGCCTGGGGAAGATTTTATCTTATTTTGCACTGACATTTTTCGTTATTGGAATATATGATTCAAAGCCAATCCTAACTCAAACCTGAATGAAATTTAAATTCAAGTCCAGGCTTCTTTTGAAAATTCACTTTCTTGGATTTTTGGTTTTACCACTTCCCAATTTAGAAACAACAGTTATACTGTTTCAACAGAAATATGTCAAGTACTGATTCTAACTGCAAATGTGAGCAGGAGCCAATATTATTGGATGCATGCATACTCAGACACACACACACATTGAGGCCACACAGTGAGTTCCCAACTTATGTGTGATTTAAACCCAAGTCCTTAAATTACATTAGCATCAAGTTATACCAGAAAAAGAAAGAGATGAAATGTAGTCGATAAAGGGAATTCACAAAGCTGTGGTTTTTAAAGAGCAAGCAAAACCCAAAAGATCAAGAAAAAAGATAAAAGATGAAAAGATGAGCTATATGTAGCATTTAATTTTTATCACGTAACCCCGAGTTACAAACAGTCCCTGAGTTACAAACATCCGACTTACAAATGACTCCTAATTATTATTCGTTTCGCCATTGCTGGCTTTCTCAAGGCATAGAATGACGGAAATACGGATAAACTATGCACCTTCAGATGTATATGGATGCCATATTTCCATCATTCTACGCTTTGAAAAAGCCAGCAATGGCGAAACGAATCCTGGGCCAGCTTACCTGCATCAGCGTTTCGTTGGCGTAAGCAACTGTGTTGCAAACCGTCTGGGGGTACCATTTCTCACCCCCTTGCGTCCCTACATTGTAGACTTCCTATTCGGAGCGCTCGTTGACTTGTTGGAACTGTACAAATAGGTGCATTTGCACCTCACGAAGCGGCTTCTCTCTGTCCTGGATATATTACAACGCCATTGGGCATTTATACCGGATTATAATTTGAAGTAGTCTATTTGTTCCATTGGGAACTCTCGTGGACATCTTTCACGGAGTGCATCTTGTTCCGGACTGATATGGATACTGTGCATTATTGATTTATGGTTTTCACATGGTTATATGCATAATATATTATATTTCTGCTACTTGTCATTCTTTGTATTATTTTGGGTAGCAATCACTTTGTCCCTCCTGGTATGTTGCCACTATTGCTGTAATATAATATATTATGCATATAACCATGTGAAAACCATAAATCAATAATACAGCTCGAGAACTTATAAATGTTTCATCAACAAGTTTGATCATCAGGCGGACTTCCATGGAACTATTTTGTATCTATTTTGCAGCAATGACATAAGAAGTGGGTAGGCTTTTCCTCCCTTTCCTCGGGAAATGATGTGATATATATGCAAGTATTCTGCAGAGCAATCACAATACATCATAATTTATGTTCTTATCTCCTTCCCTATGGAACTATGGGAGGATTAAACAATCTAGGAGAGCCAGGCATCTGTGTCATCTGCCCTGCAGGAGAGAAAAAGGTGTGTCCCCTCCTCTACCAAAGTGGAACACTGCCCTAGCAATTTACGAGCTGGAAATCTAAACTGCCATTTTTGGCATCGGGATTGTTTTTTCTGAATGCTCCGAGATTACAGTTCATTTCATCCAGAAATTTGTTCAGACTGTGGGCTGAGCCAGGATGTGGTATGCTGCAATCTTGGCACATGTCATATCATTCCCATCTCCATGCGCACACCCATATCCATACAACCATGTTTCTGTTGATTTTATATTTTCACAACTGCATTTATTCACTGGTGAGATAAACAGCAAGGGAGCAGCTCTTTCCCCCTATAGACAAAAGCTGGATTTTGGCTTTGGAGGCTAACATGTCTTCTATAATTTCCACTGAGCCAGGAAGTATCAAACCAATGGCCTTAAATGCGAATGCAGTACCCAACATTTTGTCAAATCACCTGTGTAAAGATTAGCTGGATTCAGGCACTTGGCTGAGAGTGTTGAACCAGTATGTGGCCACAGTCTTGCCTCTGAAAATGGATCAAGCCAATGACCTGGCAGTTTATCGGTACAAGAAAACTACTGCCTGGACTGGGATGGAAAGTCTCACAACTGCTTATAGTGATGGGTGGAAAGGGAATGGGGAAAATGGAAAGCCTTATGCTATGTCTCTCAGGATCAGGGGTGTTAATCTGCATGTTGGCCTTGTTCCAGGTTGAATAAGTAACTTCTACCCAGTTCAGTGCTCTTTCAATGTATGATTGAATGCCCAACCTGGTTTCTCATTTCCTGTCTCCAACTGTTTGGTAGGCCTCCTTCTCAGTACTTACACAACTGCTCCCTTGTCTGTTCATGCAAAGGTAAGAACAGTTTTTCTGGTTGCCTTGACGTGAGCATGAGGAGGAGGGAGTGATTTCATTATCTTTAAAATGTTGTGTAATTCCTTCCTAACACACACACACACACACACAAACACACATATGCCATTCAACTGGGCATTTTAAATCCATTTTAGTATGCCTGCACCTAAGAAAAATGAAATGCAAACATAGAATGAAAAAAAAAAAACAACTTACGCAACCATTGTAGATTTATTTATTAGAAATGCATTGTGAATGTAAAAATAAATTGCAATATACAATAGGTGAATGTTCTTTTAAAATAGATATTAATTTTTTTTAATCTATTGGGAATTTAGTGTTCTGTGTAATGTTTTATTGTCTCGTGTTTTGTGCAAAAATCTCATGAGCTATGCAAACATAAAGCGTTTAAAGGAAAAAGAGAGACACATAGGGAGAGCTATTGTCACACTGGGCAAGTCAAGTCAGAAGAAAAATCCCTCTTGGACCAATGCAGCTGCTGAGCTTGACAATACAAAACAGTAAAATGCCCAAGATAATAGCTAAATGCTCTGCATGCTAAAGTACATATTTCAGGGAAAGGGTAACATGAAGCATGAAGAAATAATATCTTAACCACCCTGAGTCCTTTTGGGGAGATAGGTGTGGAATATAAATAGTTATTATTATTATTATTATTAATATTATTAATATTATTATATCCAGAAATCACAATTAAATCAAAGCAAAGGTGAGATTATAAGACAATGTTGTATTTGTTGTTATTCATAATTTTTCAAAAAAAAAAACTGCTCCCTTATAGAAACGTATGCAATGCCAGCTATTCGTTTTCATATCGATGGTACCCTGAACCCTTTCTAGGTTTTAGTCTGAACTAAAAGGCACTAAGATGGTAACTCTGGAGATTGGACTACAAATCATGGGTAACTCATTTAAGTTTGACCAAAAACTCTGAAATGGATTCACTGACATATGAACTATGAGACACCAAGGTTCTTTGGGAACACTTTTCCTACTAAACACTAGGACTGAGCAAAGGTATACTACAGTAAAAAAGCCGTCAATGACCCGTCAATTTTCCACAATAGCCCTACCCAAAATACAAACATAACTGCAGCTGTGGGTTAGTGTAGCATAAATCAGCAAGATTATTCTACTCATTGTTCTTATAGGATATAATGTGTTAGACACTGTTGTGGTGCTGAACTTGTAAAGGGGTGTATGGGATTGTGGCAGCAGGCTCAAACTCTAATGCTCATATGCTTGTGAGCTCTTCTGTATGGAAATAGCATGGGAGTACAAATGTCCAACAGGATAAATTACTGATCAGAAAATGAGGATGTGGCTGTTGTTCTCTACCCCATATTCAGATGATCGTATAAGATGGCTACTGTCACTTTTGAAGAACAGATACCTGAGTCTGGAATACTACTGTAAAGAATAGAGGGTGGCAATGATAAATGTGTGTCGCCCATTCCTTTTACTATAAAATAAAGCCTGCGTATTGGTTGTACATATGAGATCTCTACCCTGTAGCCAGCTTATTATAAATGTATTTTTATATTAATGTTCCATTCTCAGAGCTTCATTATTTTAAATCAATGCATGCTTCTTTGTTGGAATCGTAATAGTAAGAAGCAACTCCGAGAAGCTGTGAAGCAAGGTCCTGCTTATCTTAAACAATTCCACATATTTATGGTATATATATTTATTGTAGTCAATAGTGCATAAACTCTAATCGTCTTTGGTATGGGAGACATGTGAGTGAATGAACCGTTTATATTACCAGTAACTTAGGCTGCCTCCCTACTGCTCAGAAGGGGTGGGGGTGGGGGATCCTCTTTAAGAAGAATTATGGCCTTGTATTCATTCAATGACCATGCATTATATACCTGTTTATGTGTCAGAAAAGTCCAGCTAGAAGCCCTGCGGACTTCCTTGTAGTTCACATTAGCAGCACTGCACTGTGGGATTCCACCAACGGTCTTGAGTAGTTTTTATTTTTAAAAAAATTCTATACAACTTTGCTAAGTGAAGCATATGAATTGGAATCCCTGAACAGATGTCTTCATAAAGAATCTAGATGTAACGGGCCAGGGCTGGGGTACGATGAGGGGGGTGCAGCTGGAATTGTCAAAACATGACCCAGACAAAATAAATACTTAGAAAAGTCTGTCTGTTTGGCAAATCATCAGTGGAGACTGGCAAAATGAAAATTGTGATGTACCCAACCTGCTCTGAACACTCTTATTTTAGGCAATTGCAAGGAGGAAAACACTCAGGCTTTCATGCTGAGATGATGGATTTGCGTGCACATCTGCCATGCTAAACTCCAATTTGTGCTGCCCAAGAGTCATTTCAGGTAATGGGCATAAACACCATTAAAAAGTTACAGTAAGTCTGTTCTTTAGTAACCTGGCCTTACTCTCCCATGTACTTGGGGGACGGGGGATGGGACGGGACCTTTCAGGAATGACCACAGCAGCTAAGAGAGCAGAGGAGTTCCAGTTTTAGTCTCGTAGGGGATTAGAAGTCAATGAGGGACTTCAAGCAAGCCATTCTTTCTTACTTTTAGGACCCCATCAGATGGCTTCAGGACTCTATTTCTGTGCGCTGTGGAAGTAGAACCCCATGGGAGTCCCATGGAGGCCATCACATATTTATTTATTTATCATATCAGAAGCAAACCAAGGGTAAAATTGTAATGTACTAAAAAAAACACAAAGTTTAAAATGTCCTTTGACCAGTAGCTGGCCATTTGGAGTGCCTCTGGTGTTGCTATACAGAGGTCCTCAATTGTGCATGTAGCAGGGCTCAGACTGCAGGCCATCACATAATATAAGGACTAGGCCTGTTTTATCACATATTTTTTTCCCCAAAAATCGATTTGGATGTAGGGGGTGCTGGCGCCTCGTTTCTGATAGACCTCCGAAGTTTTCAGCAGTATAATCGGAATTCATTTGGATATACTTCCGAAATTCGGAATGTTAAAGGAGTTTAAACCACTGTGGACAAGGCTTTCCCTCCCTCCAAGGCAGGAAGAAAAGCCATGTCCACAGAGGGCGTTTCGCGGGTCTACAGCGGGTTAAACTTCCACTGTGGACAAGGCTTTCCCTCCCTCCAAGGCAGGAAGGAAAGCCATGTCCACAGTGGGTGTTTCGCAGCTAGAGAAAGGCAGAAATGACATACGACCCCTCTCCAAAAATGGCAACGGAAGGCTCGAAATGGCGAATCCACTTCCGGTTTGCTAGACTTTGCTCGGTACCTGTTCAAAAGTGAAAAACATTCGATCAACATCCAAAAAATGGATGTTTCCGATGATATGCCACAGGCCTAATAAGGACACTTGTGGCAGGACTCTGTGGGGCTCCCAAATGGCTAAACAAGGGAAACAACAAGCAAAAGTCAATGAAAAGATGTCAAATGGCTGACCATCACAGAAGACTGGGAAAGACAGTATATAACAAACAAGGACACTTCCCCCAACTCCTCCCCAACTGATGAGGTCCTTAGTCTCTTTACACTCCCTGTGCTATAGGGGTTTACCAGAGTTTAAGAAAATTATCCCCTGTTTGAAATACTAGAATTTTCCAGAAAGTTTGTGAGTCCCAAATATCCCATTTCCAAGTTCTAAATAAGATGGATATTCCAGCAAAATAGTATGTTGTAGTTTGAAACAATATTGGTGTGTTCTTAAACTATCCCAATTTGACAGAGTCTTGTGTCCTCTTTTTCAGCTACATTGAAAATATCTCAGTTTCTCTCTTTGCCTACTTTCCTCTTTTGTTCTCAACTCAATTGAATTGCTGGAAAATGAGTTCAAACTGAGTAACTTGAATTCAATTAACTCAATAGGCAAGAGAAAGCTGTGCGGTTTTACCTTTCCCAGTCAGCTCAGGACAAAGCAAATTGCTGCAGTTTCTCCTAACTTGTCATCTTAACCACACTCTGATTTTGTGTGGCCAATGTGTCCTATTTTTCATTTGTGAAATATTGGTGGCTCCTCCAAGTGGCTTGTGTGCTTTGTGAAATGTTGGTGGGCACGTATGGATTTTTAAAATAATAAATCATGTGTTACGATGCACCATATCTATAAATCAAGGCAATGTTTAGTTTGATAGAAAGAATGGTAAGATGGGCTCTTTTTTATTTCAGTATCATGTCACTACTGGGAGCAGTTCAAAGTAAAGATATCAACACCGTGATTTACACTCCTGTTTACAGGAGAAATTAGAAATTTCAAGCAGGCGTCCTTGGGAAAAGTTAAGTTGTCTAAAAGTAGACCATTTTGTGGCAAAGAAGTGTAAAATATGGTTGAGGATTCTAGTATCACTGGATAGAATTTCTGACCAAGGTTACAACACATTTTTTTTAATCTATGTGAATTTAAGTTAGGCATAGGTTATAGCAGGGGTTCTCAAACTGGGCTCCGTGGAACCCTTGGGGCTCCATGAGAGATACTGGGGGGGGGGGGGCTCCACAGCACCATGCAGCAGCACAGAAGCAATAGCATCCTCCAGGGGCACAGACCCTTCCTCCCCCTTGCTGCCCAGACTCTTTTGCTTGCCACTCAGACCTTTCCCCTCCTTCCTTGCTGCCCATATTCTTTTTCTTGCTGCCCAGACCCTTCCCCCTCCCTTGCTGCTCAGACTCCCTTCCTTGACACCCAGGCCCTTCCCTCACTGCCCATACTCTTTTCCTTGCTACCTTTCCCCTTCCCTTGTTGCCCAGTCTATTTTCCTTGCTGCCCAGACCCTCTCCTCCAACTTTCTTTGCTTCCATAACCCTAGCTCCCTCCCATTACACAGGGAGTGCTTTCATTTTGTTTTTCCTGCATGGCAGAAGGGGGTTGGACTGGATGGCCTCTGGGGTCTCTGTTATTATTATTATCATCATTATTATTATTATTACAAAGGCTGGATGATCATATGTTGGGGGCATGCATGTAGCTGGGAGGGAGCTTGAAGGGCTTAGCCTCCCCCCCCTGAAAATTCTCAGGGTGGTCCGCAAGAAGGACTTACTGGTACATTATTTAAACTGTTATGTTTATTCATATCATTATGTGATCACCATGCTCAATATATCCCATATGCATGGGGGTATTCGGATAACGATACAAAAGGTTTGGTAGGGTAGACCCTCTCTCACTCAGCCCCCCCCCCCCCCGGCCGCGAATCAAAATTCTGGCTACAGGCCTGTTAGGGGTGCTTTGATTGTGTTTTTCTTTCATAGCAGAAAGAGATTGGACTGGATAGCACCGGGGGTCTTCCACTGAAATATTGTTCTATTGTTTTTCATTTTAAATATTATATTGCATTGTTCTTTCTTTCCTTTTTTCCCCCTACTGTGTGAATTAGTTCACACAAATACTCTGCCACTGGCCCAGCTCATGACTCATATATATTTTATATCTATTGTAATATATAAAGATTTCTTGGGGCTCCATGAGAATCTTTCCCTTACAAGGGGTTCTGTGGCTGAAAACCTCTGAGAACTCCTGGGTTATAGTGTACTGATGTTATGAAGCAAATTTGCTTGAACTAAAAAGTATTTCTTGCGAATTTCCTTCTCCTACCCCAGGTCAATTTTTTATAATGAAACGGCCTTCATAGTTTTATGCCCTTAATAATATTCACAGAGCAGTAACAGCACAGTAAGCATTCGTGGAGGCAAAAAATCCCCAATCTTTCAATTCTTTATTCCATCTTAACTGTTTTTACATGCTAAGGGCTTTAATGTTGAATGTTACTATATGATCTAGTTCTTTCCACCACAGACAATCTTTTTCTCCCTCCCTCTTGCCTTCTTCCTTCTTTTCATTTTGCATTGTATAACTCCCAGAAAAGATAAGACACAGACAGACAGTACTTCTCAAACTATTTATTTGAAGGGTCTTCCAAACTGAAAGCTATTACTTCAAACCGACTCAAAAAGAAAATTGTCAGCTGTGCAGATTGCCGTGGTCTAGATGGCGAAGTTAGGCAATAAAATGACCCTATTAGAGACATTACTCTTGTTCGAGAAGACGTCCTAGTTGGAACTTTTTTCTTTTACTTCGCTTCCTCCCTATACTAAAGAATATGTATGAAGATACTTCGTCCCCTTCTATGTTTTTGATGATACAGTAGACTCATGTGTAGAACTATTTAACTAACATGGACTTCATCACATTGAAGCAGGGAAGTGTTTGGTAGAGTAGAGCTCAGTCATATTCAGTTTTGACATGAAATGGATGACTCGCTACCTTCATCACACTGTTAAATCCGCCCATGTTACTCAGTTGTACTCACCATTCTTCCCGTTCATTTGTCAACACAGTGTAATCGCTAGGCACTGCCCACCATCCCTCCCCCATGTACAGTACTTTGTAGGAAAAGAAACCTTTGTAGGAAAAAAACCCATGTCAGCTGTTATGTGTCTTCAATTCTGGAAGCAATGAAGCTGTGTGGGAGGGAGGGAAAGCAGCAATGCTCTCTCTCTCTCTCTCTCTCTCTCTCTCTCTCTCTCAGCCACTTCACAGGGAAGGGTGTGAACCTTGCAAAACTATAACTCCTAGGACTACATAGTATGGATCTATGGTATTAAAAATAAGGTCCAACTGCATTCATTACAGTGTAGATGCACCCGGAGAAGGGTATGGAAACTATAACGCCTACGACCACATAGTATGGAGCTATGGTATTTAAAGTGGGGTGCAAGGGCATTCATTCCATATTGTAAATGCAATATGGAATGAATGAAATTGGGAAACTATGACTCCCAGGACTACACAGCATGGAGACATGGCATCATAATAATGATGTAATAATAATAATGTAATAATAACATATTTAAAAATATGTATTGTAATATATATTGTATTGTATTATAATATATTGTATTATGTTATAGTATGATAATTGTAATGTAATACTAATAATAATAGTATGATTACGGTATGGTGTGTTGTATATGCATTTGGTATTAGTGGTGTTGTAATGTAACACAGTATAATACTGCCAATGATAATGTGATATAATAATTATATCGTGATATTATAATTTGTATATTTGTATTACATGCAATATTGCTAACAATATTGCGATATGTTGTAGTGCAATATGATGTGTAGTGCTGATGTTGTGCTATGACAGTAATGTTATTTGTTGTTTTTTCAGTTTGCTGTCAGCCACTCTGGCAATATTGTTATATGTACATTGTAAGCCACTCTGGCAGTATTGTTGTTTGCTGTAAGCCACTCTGAGTCCCCTTCGGGGTTGAGAAGGGCAGCATATAAAAATAGTAAATAAAATAAATAATAATAAAAAAAATATGGATTGTCGATGTTGCAATCCCAGAGACAGCAGAATTGAAAGGAAACAATTGGAAAAGCTGACACAATACAAGGATTTAAAGATCAAACTGCAAATACTCTGGCACAAGCCAGTAAAGGTGGTCACAGTGGTGATCGGCACAGTGGGTGCAGTGCCTAAAGACCTGCACTTAAACACAATTTGCGCTGACAAAATTACCATCTGTCAGCTACTGGGATCTGTATGCATTATTTGCTGATACATCACATAGTCCTTGACTATTGGGAAATGTCCAACATGTGATCCAACCAGCATAGTGATCTTGTTTGCTGTGTACTAATCTTGCTGTGTTTCAAATACTACTACTACTACTATTAATAATAATAATAATGGCATTTACAGTGGGTCCCAACTGCATTTATTCTCCAGTGCAGATGCACCCAGAGAAGGGTACTTTTGGCTCCTCCCACAATGTCCCCTCCTATTGGGAAAATGTTTCATTTTAAACCTGAGAGCAACGAATGCCATCATATTACAGGACTGGCCAAACATCTGGATCATTGCCAAAAACCCACTTCCCCACCACCTCCTGAAACATTTGAAAGGAATGCTGGCCCCCATGCTTAAAATATGCAAAAAAATGCTCTACCCTACACTTGAACCCAACCAAATGTGATGAACACAGTGTCTTACCACATTTTAAGTGTAGGATTCAGCGGAATGTAGTCATTGTGATGAAGTGGTAACATGGCTCCTATATTCTGTGACGTTTCTCATCATTCCCTTCTTTTTCCTCCCTTTTTAATAGTTTATTTGAGATTTTCCTCCCTTTGTTTGAAAACAAAATAAAAACTTATTTGCACACAAAAAAGAAAAAAGTATCAGCTGTGCGGATTGCTACAATCATTATGGTCAAGTTAGGCAATAAAATGACCCTATTAGAGACATTCTTAATGACATTTTCCTATTAGAAACATTCTTCATGCCTTTATTTTAATGTAAATAAATAATATACATCTTGAGGGGGGGGTTTCAAAATATGGGTGGTTACCTTAAAACCACCAGATCTTACCTAATTTTGAGAGCTAAGCAGAGTCTGTCCTGGTTAATACTTGGATGGGACACTTTCAGTGAATACTAGGACAAATGAGCTACACTTCGGAGGAAGGAAATCCATCTCTGAGGGTTCCTTGCTTAGGAAAATCTTATTAAATTTATGTGGCCACTTTAGCTGTGCCCCCGCCTGTGGAATGCGCTTCCAAGCGAAATACGATCAACTCCATCCCTCCTAGCTTTCAGGAAGAAAGTAAAATCATGGTTGTGGGACCAGGCCTTCGCACAGTAACTGCAGCACTTTATTTGGAATGGACTGTTTTAATGACGGGCATGAAACATGGCTTCTGCCATTGATTGATTATTTGAATGTGCATTGCGCAAGAGAGGTGCCCCCAAAAAGAGATATAAGGAATCCCTGAAACAACATCTCAGGCTCGGCCAGATTGATCACCAAAAACGGTCCACCCTGGCCTCACATCGGGAGGCATGGAGACGCACTATCCACAATGCTGCGGCCTCTTTCGAGAGACACGCCGAATGGGTCTCGAAGAGAAACGCCAACGCAGAAAGAACCGCAACTTGGAAACAACATCACCCAAGGAGATTCTCTGCTGTGCTTTCTGCAACCAAACTTGCCTATCTCAGATTGGCCTTTTTAGTCATCAACGCGCTTGTAAAAAGCGTGGAATGAGTCCTTCCTAAGAATCTTCGTTCGCATAGTAATGCCGAGAGATTAGTGTTTTATATTGTGTATTGTTGCTGGCATCTAATTGTGCCTTGTAAGCTGCCCTGAGTCCCTCCCAACCTTCACCCCCTCCCCCCGGGGGGTTGAGAAGGGTGGGTTAGAAATACAGTAAATAAATGTACACAGGCATTTGCACTGTTTTTTTTCCTATCTAAGATTGCTGCTTCAGTTCACAGATTTACCTACCTCCCCAAATAGTCTCTGGAATGTTTGTATGCCATGCCATGTGGCTTGTGGATTTCAGCATTTGCTATCACTCTCCTCACCTTTTAATTAAACGTGCTCAGTCGGAGAACTCGAAATAAAAGGAGTCCTATTTGTCACAGGAATTTTTTTTAACTGCTCAAACAAAGGGATTCCCGGTGGCAAGCTGCCAAAAAGGAAACTCAATCTTGGTCAGTTTTTATTAAAGTAACTTTACACTGTTGACATTTGCCTTTGTCCTTATAAAACTCCCCAAACGCTTGCAAGGATAAAGGAGGTAGTTAAGCTAAGCATGAGAGGAGACGGGGAGGACTGAGAGTAGGAGTTATTTTTTTATAGTCAGCTCTGCAAACCGCCACAAGTCAGACTATAACAGCATTGTATTAACTGCTTCTAGTGAGCAATAAATTTAAACTAACTCGAAGGTCATAACCGGAAAATGTTGGAGCGGAGGCCTGTAATGCCCATGACATAGCTCAAACAAAGGACGCTTCAAGTTACAATATGAAAGATTGACCTTCTCTCATAATATTGTGCTTTCCATGTATGTTCACAGACTACCTCCTGCTGTTTTATGGATTATTTTGAGGTACAAATCAGCCTTAAAATTTCTCATACCGTTTTTTTTCTCCCTAGAAAATTGGAACAAAAATGATTGCAGAAGTATAATGACTATAACCCAAATTCCTTTTGTTCTTCTCAGATTCAAAATAAACACGTGTACAACAGCGCATGCAGTGTTTTTCCATATCTATCTATCTATCTATCAATGGAACTAATTCTGGAATCTTGTTTAACCTGAATATAATTCCAGTCTAGCATTAGAATAGCTGAATCTCAGCAGAACAAAACAAAACCCCCAGAAAAGCCATGAAATCTAATGAAGCAATGTATTTCAGACATTCAGACTTAGTTTTCACGCCACATTTGGAATCACATTAATAAAACTCATAAGTATTTGGGTGCACCAATGGAAAGCTTTGAGTGGCTTTTAATTTAAAGCTGGAATCCCCACTGCTAGAGCTGGGAGACTTGGAAATGGATAATCATTTCCAATACAGTTAGCTTTAACAGATCCATTTGAATTTTGAATGTCAGATACTTGGAGTTCTAACCTTATTATACCACTTTTCATGGTGTTGTATATTGAAAATATCCCCACTTTCATTCAAACATTTCAACAGAAAAAAAGAGATTTTTGGTAGCCTTTGGAATAACAAATACAGGAAAAGTCCTCCTGGATCAGACCAAAGGCTCAGGCTATCCTCCAGCACTTTTTCAATTTCTGCCCAGCCTGGTGACTCCAAGAGAGGAATCTGTGCGTATTGTGTCTGCTCTGCATTTTTAAGCAAATTGACTTGATTTATACTAAGCTGAAGTCTTAGTACAGAAGACAGCAGCTGGATCTTTTTGACTAATGGGAGATAATCATCTTGTTTTACATTTTTATTGTTGGTTTTGTTTTTATTTTATTTATTTTACTTTACTCTATTTTGTGTTTTATATTATTATTTTCACCCTCCCCTTCTTTTGTCTAAGTCTTGCTGTATTTAAAATAATTCTATAAAATTATTTATTTAAATAGGTAATTTTATGTTGTTTAAATAAATAGTGTTATTTATTATTTTATAAATAATATAATATAATAATATATAATATAATGTTATATTACATTATAATTTAATATAATATAATAAATTATAATGTCAATATATTGTATTATGTTATAGTATAATAATTGTAATGTAATATTAATAATAATAGTATGATTATGGGATGGTGTGTTGTATATGCATTTGGTATTGGTAGTGTTGTAATGTAACACAGTATCATACTGCCAATGATAATGTGATATAATAATTATATCGTGATATTATAATTTGTATATTTGTATTACATGCAATATTGCTAACAATATTGCAATATGTTGTAGTGCAATATGATGTGTAGTGCTAATGTTGTGCTATGACAGTAATGTTATTTGTTGTTTTTTCAGTTTGCTGTAAGCCACTCCGGCAATATTGTTATATGTACATTGTAAGCCACTCTGGCAGTATTGTTGTTTGCTGTAAGCCACTCTGAGTCCCCTTCAGGGTTGAGAAAGGCGGCATATAGAAATAGTAAATAAATAAATAAATAAATAAATAAATAAATAATGGGGACCAATGGGGCTGAGTAGCACTCTACCTGAGACAGCGGCAGCCGTATGTGGGCAGGGCTGCCTCACTAATCAGAAAAGCTGCTACTCCTCTTATGTGCCAGCAGACCCCTCCATCCCTTCCTGTAGGCCTCCCCCACCATGCCTGGAGGCCTTGGAGGTTGCACTAGTGTTAGGGTTCTTTTTGCAGATGTGGATTCATGAAAAAATAAAATCAGTCCATAACAACACAGAAAAAAACCAACAGATTTTGGTATCCATGATGGGTTTTGTAACTAAACCCCAGTGGATACCAATGGCCCACAAATTGGACATTCTGGTGCACCAGGAACCCGGAAGGCCTCGGAGGTTGCACTAGTGTTAGGGTTCTTTTTGCAGATCTGGATTCATGAAAAAATAAAGACAGTCCATAAAAACACAGAAAAAAATCAACAGATTTTGGTATCCATGATGGGTTTTGTAACTAAACTCCAGTGGATACCAATGGCCCACAAATTGGACATTCTGGTGCACCAGGAGCCCAGGAGGCCTTGGAGGTTGCACTAGTTTTAGAGTTCTTTTTGCAGATGTAGATTCATGAAAAAATAAAAGTCAGTCCATAACAACAGAGAAATCTCTAGCTTTACTGTGGGGTTGTAAATAGAATTGAACAAAAATAATCCTTCTTGTATTTGAGAAACCTGTGATTCACATTGTCAGTAAGCTCAAGTTACTCATGTTTGAGAAAAACACATTTTTGACATTGCACCCACATTCATGAATTCTTGATGTTGGATAATATGTGGTCTAATATTATTGCATTTGTTTTGCTCCTCATCAGTTCCCTGATGGTTTCCATAGGTGGGAAGTGCATGCAGCTTGTGGAAGAAAAGAATATGATATTGAGAATATCAATAAAGCACTGTATGTCTTTGTATTATATTCTATAATCTGTTCTTTATTTTGTTTTTATATGCCGAATAATCCCATTATAACGAAAGCTGAAGCAATAAAGCTGGAACGAGTTCCGAAAGCTCTAAATATTGTTGCTTTTTCCATGTCTGGAGCTGTAACTTTCCACATAATAAAAAAAAGAATGAAAAATGGAAGAATGTGTCATTATACAAACCTCAAAGATGCACAGTCAGGAAAAATTTGCTTTATTCTCAACAAAAGCCAGGATGCTGGTTGCTACAACAGAGCACACGTTTTTAGTTTAGTTTTTTCTGGCTCAGCATAGTAAATGCTTTTTTTAAATAAAAAAAACCCAAATCTATAGAAAATTATCATCTCCATCCAAAACATGGTTCTGGTTTAAACCACTCTATTTTTACAGCTACCGATTGTCACTTTTGAATTCAAAAACTCTTTTTGGCATCCAATTTCTTTTTTTTAATGTGAGTTGATATACATTCAAAAGAATCCTTTTTGTAATATTCAAATTAAAACAAGGCATAAGGATTTACTATTGTTACAGGTAAAAAGAAAAAAAGAAAGAAAGGGACACTGATTTATCACTAAGCTAGCAGAACTCTGCTTCATGATGTCTTTAGGCTATTTTGTAAAAGGAGGGATAAATTAATACTCCAAAACATAGAACACAAAAAGCAGAGGAAAAATGTTGAATAGCAGGGTTTAAATTCTCAAGTCATAATTAAAAGCAATTTAACAAATACACAACATATATTACCAATATGTGGGAAACATGTCCTGGGTGTTTGTGAAATTCAAGTGTTATTTTTGAGCCCCTGCTGGGAAATCTAGTCACTCACTCAATTTATTGTTTGCCTGTGTGTGTATGCCTTAAAATTGCCTACCCATATGGCGATCTCTTGAATTGCATAGGGTTAGTTTTGTGATTGAGCCTGCGGCTCTGCCTGTGAGTAGGGCTGGGGAGGATGCTGAATCTACAGCGTCTGAGTGTAGTATGGAACTGGGTGGGGCTGAGAGTAACCTAAACGCTGGAGCAGGTAGAAAGAGGGCTGCAAGTAATTCCAGCAGGGAAAGTTTGGCACAATGGAAGAGAGTACGGCAAATACTCATGGCTCCTACAAACTCTGAGTCCTTTGAGGGTTTTCCCAGGGATGGGGAAAGTTCGTCAGGAGACAGTGATACTGAATTAGAATGAACTCAAGTAAAGGAAATTCAGGATGTGTGTGATGCAGACACCAGTAGTGATACTTTTCTGGGGTTTGATAGTGATAATGAGTGGCCCTCTGAAACTTCAGGGAATGATTGGGATACACTAAGTTTTGAAAGACGCTGGGGATCTTGGAGGGACTCACAAAGGGTTTCAGCTGCAGAAAGAGCAGCAGCTGCATCACCTAATCAGGGGGAGTTGTCCTCTTTGGGTGAGTCTGATCTCTAGGTCTATTTAATGTGGGCTTTCTGGGAGCTTCCTTGTGGCGAGCAAGGAGTTGTTCTAGGTATCCTGTTTGGTATCCTGATATCTTGCATCGTGTTCCTGATCCAGTTTGCTTGTGAGTTGAGGTTTTACTCTGCCCTTTTGGGCTGAGATGCTGCTGCCGCAGTTGGGAAAGTTGGGTGGTTTTGAGTGACAATGTTCTGTTTTCTATCCAGCTACAGCCGTGTGTTCCTTGTGGCGGGGTTTGAATGCTGCTGGACTTTCTGTGAGTGTCACAAGCTACAAGAATGGTATTGTATATACGGAGGGAGGTTGACAATGTGTTTTGTGGAGATTACGTTGTATGTTGTCCTCATGCATTTAGCTCCTGTGGACCTTGGATTGTCTCCTCGTTTCTCTGTCTTTCTCCTGCCCATGGCTCCGGACCGGTTATTGACTACGCTTTTGGCTCAACCCTCCGAGGACGTCGTGGATGACGTCTTTAGTTTGCTTTATTTATTTGATCATTCCTTCAGCAGTTTTTGGGCTTCTCCGTGGGTTTTTGGTGGGTTTTTGCCGGTTAGGCTATTTTTTGTTAGTCCCATTCCCTTTTCTTGTACAATAAACTCTTTGTTTTACTTTTTACACTTGGGTTTGGGTTTAATTGGCATCTGCATCACAACAGTTAGACAAAGAATACTCAGCAGTGGTTTTGAGTCTAGTTTGTAGAAAGAAATAGGGTATAAATACAAATAATAATACCAGTAGTAGTAGTAGTAGTAATAACAATAACAATGCCAGTTCCATCCAAGTACTAATTAGGGCTTTCCCTGCTTAACTTCCAAGATCAGACAGAATCTGGCATCTTTAGGTATTTAGGCGTCTTTACTTACTGTAATTGTTTGAGGATAATCAATATCATTGTTCCCAAATCAGTGAAATTTATATGCACAAAAACTAACGTACAGAGTTCTTTCTGAATGGATTCTCTTTCGATATAGAAAACTAGTATTTCAGTATATTACAATCCCCAAATACATGGGCAATACATCCTTGACCTTATTGGGGGGGAAACAAAACTGTGGATGATAGTAAACCCTCCTGAAATGAACGACTTCTGCTAGAAGGTATCATAGAATTGTCCTGGAATACAAAGGACATTTCTAGAGAGCTGAAACCACACATATACCAGTCCCGCGGGCACAGGAGTCATACTGCAGTCACATTTGGACTCTCCCCATCACTCCCTATTAAGGACCTGATTCTCCCCAATTCCAGTATAACGCTCAAATCACTACACCACAATATATTGAAAGACAAACTACGGTATTATATTAGAGTTCCATTGTTATTCAGATACACATGAAGACCCTCCTTGAAACTGGTAGAGTACTAAAGTCCCATCAGTGTACTTCTGTTGTAGTGCAGACACCTCAAGAGAAGCCGTTCCAAAGGTGGAGCCAGGGAGCTTTTGTGCACACTCCTTTGGGGATAGAAGGCTTCAGAGGAGCCATTCTGCAACTGTTGTACAGCTACTAAGGGAAGCTGCTACAGAAGGAAGTACTAGACTAGTAGATGCCCACTGATACAGCATTTGTAAATATAGATCTTTCAGCTCAGTGGGGGCAACTGTGGAAAGATGGCTGCACTAGCCACATAACCTTAGGACCCCCCTCTGCAGCCACACTGTAAATTATTTTATTTATTTATTTATCGTATTTCTAATCCACCCTTCTCAACCCCAGAAAGGGGACTCAGGGCAGCTTACATTATATGAAAATATCCTCTTATTTTGCTCTATTTTAGTCCCATGCCACCATAAATCATGCTTTAAAAACAACAACATCACCATTTTACATTGTTTTTAGATGGTTGTTTTATTAATTGTTTTAATGTGTTTTATCTTGTGGGCATTCGTTGCCATGTGTAAAACTCGAGTCGCCTTCGGGCTGAGAGGGGCGGTATAAAAATATAGTAAATAAAAAAATGTATTTATTTATTTATTATTCGTATTTGTGAGCTGCCACTTCCGGGTGGCTCGGGGCGACTTACAGCAATGTACACGAGTTTAAAAACACGATATAAAACTCTATAAAACACAATAAAAACACAGTAAAATACACAGTGAGCAGATTATACAAAAGTAGAAAGCTTTGTCAGGAGTCATATACAACAAGAAGACGGGTCATCTGCAACAAAAAGAGCCCTGGGTGCCATCTGCATCCTACAGGTTGCCCATCATCTACTCCTAATTCCTTGTCAAATTGGTGTAAACTTTTGATCTCTTACAGTTCCTGTTGTTATCCTGTTATTTGTATACATTCTTTGTTGGACATAGATTTTCATCTTCTTTTCCCTATATTTGAGATACTCAGATGTTGAATACCACCATGAATTCAAATGAGAATCACTAAGACAAATGATACAAGGCTTTCGTTTACAAATGGTGTCGGGTACTTATGTCAACAGAAGATTAAAAAGTTGAATGTGATGGGAAGGCAAGGAAGGGGGGATACTTTGGATTTTAATTCATTGAGTAATGACTGAGTAGGTTATCACAAGGTGGACATTAATAACCGTCACATCAAGGCCTCAGCTGTGTTTGTACATGAGTGGGAGGATGTGGAACCAGAAGGAAGAGACATTAAGGTGACAATTGTCGGGTGTTTTTTAACACAACACACCAAGATAATAGAATAAACCATGGTGATGGGAGGCTACATGGTTCCTCCTAAGTGCTAATGAGATTTTTTTTTACTCCAAAGAAACAACAGAGTAATTAAACATCCTTTTCATCTGACCACTGGGGATGACTATCGGATATAAGAACAAAGGGGGCACCAAGCTGTTTGGTTTCTCCATGCAATTAATCAAAGGATTTTCCAACTGCATCTGAGGTATCCGTATATTCCATGTATTACAGTAAATGTTTATTTTTCACTGTTTCTGTGCCATCCTCTTTGAAAGTTCTGTCTTGGTAGTTGCTCAGACCTTAGCACCTTAGTACACTTTGCTTCATATTTAATCCTGAGGCTACATCGAGCTGGTCAACCCAAATGGAATAAAGCTATTCCACATATTCTGGTGCACACATACCTCACAGTGGGAATGATTATACGATACCAACATTTTTATTTTAGAGTCTCAATGTTTTGTCAGTAATTGTTGGTGTCAAATAAGAATTATAAATTCCGCTCTATAGCCCCATCTAGACAGTACTTTTATTCCAGGAGCTCCCACAGCAATCAGGAGGGTGACCAGATGCTGTTCTCTGTAAACCTGGAAGTAACTGCAAAAAACCGCAAGATTTCCAGGTGCAGGAATATCGCAGGTTTTAGCTGAATATCCGGATATTCATATGTCTGTATGTCCCTGCAATCAGAAATCATGGGATTTTTTAAATCTGAGGGCCTGTCCAGGCAGGACCTTTATTGTGGTATCTACCGCAATAAAGGAGGAGTGTAACAGAGACTTACTTCACGGACGAAGATTCTTAGGAAAGACTCATCCCACACTTTTTACAAGCGGGTTGATGACTAAAAAGGCCAATCTGAGATAGGCAAGTTCGGTTGCAGAAAGCACAGCAGAAAGTCTCCTTGGGTGATGTTGTTTCCAAGTTGTGGTTCTTTCTGCGTTGTCGTTTCGCTTCGAGACCCATTCGGCGTGTCTTCTCGAAAGAGGCCGCAGCATTGTGGATAGTGCGTCTCCATGCCTCTTTATGTGAGGCCAGGGTGGACCATTTTTGGTGATCAATCTGGCCGAGCCTGAGATGTTGTTTCAGGGAGTCCTTATATCTCTTTTGGGGGGCACCTCTCTTGCGCTGACCCATGGCGAATTCACCGTAGAGTGCCCTGCCCAGTGCAGCTGTTTTCAATAGCATGGCCTCAATGCTGGTGATCCCTGCCTGCTCAAGGACAGCAACATTCGTCACATAGTCAGTCCAGTGTACATTTAGAATTGTGCGAAGACAGCGCTGATGAAAGCGTTCAAGGAGTCGTAGGTGTTGCCGATAGGTAACCCATGTTTACATCCCATATAGACTACTGCTATATGTGATCTATGTGGGGCTGCCTTTGAAGACTGTTCGGAAGTTTCAAATGGTCCAATGGGCAGCAGCTCAAGGAGCATACAACTCCTCTGTTGCGCCAGCTCCACTGGCTGCCAGTTTGCTACCGGGCACAATTCAAAGTGCTGGCTTTAGCCTTTAAACCCCTAAAGTGTTCTGACCCAGTTTACCTGTCCGAACGCATTTCTCCCTATGAACCATCTAGGTGCTTAAGATCATCTGGAGAGGCCCTGCTCTTGGTCCCATCCCCTTCACAGATGCAATTGGTGGGAACGAGAGAGGGCCTTCTCAATGGTGGCCCCTCAGCTATGGAATGCCCTCCCTAGGGATATTAGATTGGCCCCCTCCCTCCTAACATTTCAAAACAGAGTCAAAACCTGGCTGTTTGAGCAGGCATTTGCAGACGCAGTATAGCAGACTAATTGAGATCCACGGAACGATTGGACGATGCAACGGAAAAATGATTTTAGTGATGAGACTTGTTTAATGAAGTTTGTTTCAGAAAAATGAACTTACTTTCACAGTGAGTAGTACACAATGAAACAGGAACACACTTTCAAACCAGGAAAAGAATGCCATTATTACAATAATTACTCAGACCTTGTTGTGTGGCCATCTGTGGAGACAGCTCTCATGGTGTACTTGTGCCAGGGAACAACAGGATGATGTTGCCAGATTATACATATTGGTTCCTCATTGGGTGTATGCTGATAACATGTGTACAGTTTATGGCAAAAACCTACTATTGGCTGCTGGGACATGGGTGTGCTGGAGAGGAATGTAAATACTGAGAACCAAGGTCATGCAGGTGACTAATAGAAAAAGCCATGTGTAACCCAGGAACAGCTCTAAGTTGTTTGATGCCCCAACTACACAACCAAATCTGTCTGGAAACATGGGCAGGTAGCCTGTAAAAAGTGACAATAATGACAAAGTTCTGTTCCTAGCTTGAAAGTGTGTGTTCCTATTTCATTGTGTAGATCCGACCTGGATAGAAGTAGTCATACTCGGAAAACTTTGTTTGTGTGCCAGAAACTTGATGAAACATGTGCAGGACAAAGTTTTTTTTGGAACTTTTGCAGAGATGTGGATCTCCGCATATCTGCTAATAAGGTAAGCCGAATAAAACCCAGAAACAGGACTCTGTTGTTGGATGCCATATGTACACAACCACATCTGATTAGACATATGGCCAGGTAGCCAGGCTACAAAAAAAGAGATAATGACAAAGTTCTGTTCCTGGCTTTAAAATGTGTGTTCCTGTTTGTGTTTTGCTGACTTGGACAGTAGTGATTCTACCCCATGAGGTTTGTAAGTGTGGGAGATACTTCATGAAACTTCTGGAGGGAAAGGGTTTTTCTGGCCAGAACAAAGAACTGCCAGTTTCTGGTGGAAGTCCTGCCTGGAGGTGGCCATCTTGGGAGCCTCTAAATCTCACAACAAAGCATGAAGTCTGGACCACGGAAGCAGAAATTCCGGGACCAACAGGTGTGTATGTGGACCTCTCCTGAAGTCCCAGGATTTTTTGCCCCTCACTAAACCCCGTGATATAGTGCTGTCTGGAAGCGCTCTATGGTGATCAGTTTTAGTGAGCCTGAACATCTCCATCTTGATAATGTCTTCCCATGGCTAATGTTGTTTGCTTGTGTGTGCTATGCTAGAAATGTTGTAACTGCAATATTGGGCTTGGCCGATTTACTGGCTGAGCTGGTTGCGGGGCAGGGTTGCCCTCGCACCATCTTGTGATGTTTAAGGGGCTTCTCCTCCCCAGAAGCCCCTGGGGTGGTGGGAAGGTTCCCGCCAACAATGCCGGCCGGCCAATGACAGGGCTGGCCCTGCCCTGCCCCGCCCCTTCTTGGTAGCCAGCCAGCCTGCGCTTCTGCCCGGGCAGCTTACTTAAGGCTGCCCAGGTACTGCCCAGGCCACATGTGGGGCCAGTCCTGTTTTTCCTCCCACCCTCTCTACTTCTGGCATTACTTGTTGGTGTCCTTTTTTGTTTCCACTTAACTTCATTTTGATATGTTACTGGTTATGCGTTAATATGTTCTTTGTCACAACTCCGTGTTTGGCGTGTGGCATGGCCCCTGGATCAGGCTGGCTTATTGCCCCTTGGTTGTAAGGGGGATAACGCCTAGGCCCCCGGGCGTGCCGAGTTTCCATGGACAGGCATTGTGCCGCTCGCACCCCAGGCTTGCAAACGCCTTTGGACATTCGTGGGGGCTGTTCTACCCTGATCCAGGACCCATGCGTGGCTGCCAACCTTTTGTTCCTGTTTTCAATAAATGAGTTGTGGCCATTTTCATCCAACCACTTGTGTCTGTCTTATTGTTCTTGGCGTGAGGCATGTCACCCTTGCACACGCAGTATGTCCCCAGGGTTTTTCTCTCCCTACATTGGATTTTATATTTCTGCAAAGCTAAATCTGCTGATAACCTTCCTCTTGGATATGAATGGTGCCATTTTATTTGTGTAAGAAGCAGCACACACATTTTGATGTTGAAAACAGAGGGAACTGGTATATGCACAGTCCCTGGAACCAGTTGTGTCCTGACTCTTTAGCCCACATTCTTTATTCCATTTTGATTGCCCAGTCTGGATCAAATGGCTTCATTATGTTGCCCTTATCTATGGTTTGTAACAACAAACTTTAGATATGGTTCATTACCATTATTAGCAACGGCTGTGCTTACTAAAGCGTTAACTACCTTTGGCTTCCCCTCATGATGGTTAGCAGACTAGCAGGTCATTAACCATGGGGAAATGACCATTTTTCTAAGAATGATATCGTAATCTTTGGAGTCCAAAACAGTTTTCATAAACAACATGTTCTTCATTGTTTAAAAAAGAGAGTGTGTTTTTCAAAATGAAAAAAACACAAGATAACAAAAATGGTTCATTCCTAAATATTTATATGTTTTTAAATAAATATGCCATCAAATGTTTGAACTATGGAAGAAGCCTAAAAAACTGCTTTGCTTATAGCTCTTCCCAGGAAGCTCATCTTTCTAGTACTTAGCTAATAGTCCTATGATTATGATGCCGATAGTTCAGTACTATTGTGGCTGACCATAGATGTAAATATAACACTGGTTCACTGGATTGTTCTCCATTTAACTGGAATAAAGTGCAAAATCCAGCTCAGCACTTTTTAAGGCATTCTTAGGAGGTATGTGCATTCAAAGAGGCATTTGAAGAAAACATAGGCTGGTTGGCTTCCTTGAGCAACAAGAAAATATGATAGGATCATAGAATCATAGAGTTGGAAGAGACCTCATGGGCCATCCAGTCCAACCCCTTGCCTAAAAGCAGGAAAATTGCATTCAAAGCAGGCCTGGATTAAGCTCTTTTGGCACCCTAGGCCACACATTGTAAGCCCCGCCCTCAGGGGCAGCTGACACGCATGCCCGGAAGCGGCCACGGGGGTGGGGCTTCCCTCGCATCTTCCTCTTTCTCCTCCTGCCCCGAGGAAGGAAGGGAAGCCCCTGGGGCTGATGCGGCACCCAGGAACATGGCAGAGGAGGCTATGGCACTCGAGCCCTCTTTCCTGCCGCACATCCGTGGCAACGGACACGGGGCGGGGCTTCCCTCCGAGGAGGAAGGAAGGGAAACCCCACCCCCATGGCCACTGCCATGCATGCGCGGCAGGAGGGAGGGCGTGAACGCCGCGGCCTCCTCATCCATGTTCCTGGGTGCCGCAGCAGCCCTGGGGTTTCCCTTCCTGCCTCCTCAGAGGAGGAGGAGGAGGAAGGAATGGAAGCCCCCAGGGCCGCTGTGGTACCCAGGAATATGGCGGAGGAGGCAAAGGCTGCGGCTCTCGCCTCACGCCTTCCCTCCTGCCGTGCATGCCCGGAAGCGGCCATGGGGGCGGGGCTTCCCTTCCTTCCTCCTCCTCCTTGACTCAAGGAAGGAGGGTGCGGGGAGGAGGAGGAAGCGGTCCCAGGGGCTTCCCTCCGCCTCTTCCTCCTCGCGCTCTCCTTCCTTGACAAGGGGGAGGGGGGGCAATGGTGAGGGGGGCACCATTCCCTCCTCCCCTGCCCCCTTGCAGCGCTCTCCCCCGAGAGATTGAGAGAGGGAGAGTCATCATCCCGCACATTTTTTTTTGGTCCTTGAACTGGCACTCCCCTAGGCCTACGCCCATAGGCCATGGACTAGTGTGGCCAAATGGGTAATCCGGGCCTGGTTGAAAGCACCCCCAACAGATGGCCATCCAGCCTTTGTTTAAAAGCCTCCAAAGAAGGAGCCTCCGCCACACTCCGGGGCAGAGAGTTCCACTGCTGAACAACTCTCACAGTCAGGAAATTCTTCCTAATGTTCAGATGGAATCTTCTTTCTTGTAGTTTGAAACCATTGTTCCACGTCCTAGTGTCCAAGACAGCAGAAAACTCTATAGATCTCTATGGATGAGGATCTCTATAGATACCATGATTTTTGAAACACCAATAGAACACTGCTCTGTTTCCTAAACTAAAATTGAAGAGGGAAGTTTGGGATTTTTCATGTAAAACTATAATGGCCTTGGTGGCTTAGAGCTTAGCTTGTCTACACTGATGGAAAAAACATCTGTGTGGTATCACATTTTTCTGAGCCATACTGTCCCTGCAATGACAACGTTAATGCCACATCACACATATTGCAGTGAGATCACCATAGTTAGCCACACATTTCTCTCTGGTGATTTCACCTCTTGCTGTTAGGGGGCAATCCACATTTCCAATCCTTCACATTCTTTTTGACCATGTGGCCTTCCTATGTATTTTCCTGTTAAGCAATGGTATGCTAATACTAATGCACAAAACTAATATGCAAAACAAATATATCTGCACACATGTGTCTTCTTTTCTTTTAAAAAAATTGTCCTGGGAAAGACCCATTTCCTATCAGGAAGACTCACCTCCTACTAACTAGTTCTGCCTTCTACTCCACACTGCAATTCCACTGCAAAGTGATGCCACCTGGAGAGTTAAACTGGATTTTATTTATTTATTTATTTAATTTATTTATTTAGGATATTTTACCCCACTCTTCTCAACCCCCTGGGGATGAGTCCGCACTGCCAAATAATCTGGTATAAACAGAAAACCTGGGGTCAGATCCTAGAAAATAGGACCTGTCTGGAAGGACCCTCAGTGACATACCAAAAATTCTGGATTTTTAAAATTCTGATGATTTGTTTTTCTGGGGTGTCAAGAACAACTTGAGAAACTGCAAGTTGCTTCTGGTGTGAGAGAATTTGCTGTCCGCAAAGGAAGTTGCCTAGTGTTTTTCAACCTTTTTTGAGCCACGGCACATTTTTTACATTTACAAAATTCTGGGGCACACCACCAACCAAAATGACACAAAATGGCACTCTAACACAGTAATATATATATAGTTAATATGTTTTAAAATGTATTTATACACTCAGTGTGAAACCTGGGCCTGTTTCGATTAACACAACATATATATGACTTCCTCTCACATACTTATTATACATGGCTATCATGTCTTCTCTCAGCCTTCTCTTCTTCAGGGTAAACATGCCCAGCTCTTCAAGCCGCTCCTCATAGGGCTTGTTCTCCAGACCCTTGTGAAATTTCACCCTGAGTGAAATTTCATAGATCTGTGTGGCCTCTTTCGCTGCCTCCCCGCACAAAAGCAGAGCACTGGGCGGAAGTAATTGAGTCAACGTTTTCACGTTGGCTTGGATTTCTCACGAGAACAGACAAAGCTGGAAGCTCCATGTCAGTGAATTGGGCAGTGAGTGAACCTGGGAGCATCGGGAGGCTGAAGCAGCCCTGACCGGGAGCTGGAGCCATGCTGAGTCGAGGCTCCTGAAGGCTTCCTCAAAGCGGGCCTGGCATTTGGCAGAGCCCTTCCTTTGCCTTGGGGAGGATCTTTGGGGAGGGAAAGAGGGAGAAAGATCTGTTAGGAGGGGGAAGAGTCCCAATTTCCCAGGCACACCTTATGATCGCTCACAGCACACTAGTGTGCCGCGGCACACTGGTTGGGAAACACTGGCCTAGGGGACACCCGGATATATATTTTTTATGTTTTACCATCCTTGTGGGAGGCTTCTCTCATGTCCCTGCATGGGGAGCTGGAGCTGGCAGAGGGAGCTCATCCGTGCTCTCGAATTCGAACCTCCAACCTGTCACTCTTCAGTCCTGCCAGCACAAGGGTTTATTGCACCACCGGGGGCGCCATTTTTTTCTGGTAACTCACTTTGAAAATTTGTGACTGCCTTTGAAAATGCTTTAGAAAATTCAGTTTGCACAATGTAAGTTTAGTGGAGCTTACTCTCAGAGTAGGGCTGCTACCGTCACTTGTCTGGAATAGTTCCAGCCATTTTAACTGAACAGGAGAAAAGTGCAAGCACATTTTTGAGAAATTAGATTTTTAAGATTTGTGGTATAGATTTCAGGTTGTGCTTTGCTCAAAATGGCTTCATATTTTTGTTCACAGAACAGTGCTGTTGAGAGATTTGTGGAGTAGCATCTCATTATTCAAAGCTTGTTTGGACAAACTCTTTTATTGCTCTCCTTCCTTTTCATTTCTGATGCACATAAAATTTAATGCCTATGGTAGGCCTGCTGAATCTTGTCATCTTTTTCTGTTCAGTCCTCTCATGTGAGATGAGAGAAACTATTTCATAGACCTTACGGCATATTATTGATTTGTGGGTTTTCTTTACAAATATAATTAAACTTTGCCAGGTTTTCTCTGTTAGCCTGTTTGATTTTGGGTCTGTGAGATAATTTTGCTTCTTTCATTTCTGGAAGAGTCTTACAGGGCCGAGGTTGCAAATGCTTGTAATGAATTTATAATCCTCTAATTCTCTCCATCCTTTCTTCGAAGTCTAGGAATCAAAAAGTATAATAGAAAAGGAAAGAGAACAGTGAAAACTTCAAAGGCTAAAGTTGCAGATCTAGATTAGGGTTCTTTAGGACGAAAAGGAATATATAAATTACAATCGTAACAACCACTGTAAGATGATTCATTACCCATCATCCAAGCAAACTCTTTGGGAATTCCGATGTACTACAAGGTATAAGAAAACCCATATTGCAGGGTCATTGTAGTTATACAATCAAGGGCTATTTGAAATACTAAAACACCCAGACCATGTGTGTGGTGTGTGTGTTTTGGCACAAATATTATACACACAATTTCTGATCCCTAAAAGTAGTTCTGCGGAATACCATACAGGCACCAAATCTTCTTGGATCTCAGAAGCTAAGTAGAGTCTACCATGGGTAATACTTGGATGGGAGACTACTAAGAAATACCGGTTATATTTCAGAGAAAGGAACTGGCAAAACCATCTTGGAGTATTCTTTGCTCAAGAAAATACTATGAAATTAATGGGGTCGCTATGAGTTTACCAACTATGAGATACGTTTGGGGTCCAACCTATCTTCGAGACCACATCTCCTTTTATGAATCGGAGCGGGCATTAAGATCTGGGGAGGCCCTTCTTTCGATCCCACCACTGTCTCAGACATGGTTGGTGGGGATGAGAGAGAGGGCCTTCTTGGTGGTGGCTTCCCGGCTCTGGAATACTCTCCCTAAAGAAATTAGATTAGTTGCCTCTGTTCAAGCCTTCTGGGTGAGTCTAAAAACATGGCTCTTCAGACAGGCCTTTGATCCTGAGTAATCCATGGCCAATGTGATTAATCATTGATAGTACTGGCCCACACTTTGATTGATTGTTATGATAAAGAACTACCCCACAGGTTCCTTTGCTTTTCAGGAATTTTATCATTTTCATTTTTAATAATTTGATCAATTAGATTTTTATGTGCTGTTGATGATACTTATGTCATTGTATTTATACTTATGTATTGTTGTCTACATGTGGCACCTGGAGTGCTTCTGTGAGCTGCTCCGACTCCCTTTGGGGAGATGCTGGAGGGGTACAAATAATGATGACGATGACGATGGTCTACTTGAAGGTAGCATACATGCACTGGGAAGTGGTGCAGCTGGCTAAGTGTCAGCTGCATAAGATCTCTCTGACCTGTAGGTCATGAGTTTGAGGTGTGCCCGGGTCGAGGTGGGTGCTCGACCTTAAGTGTTTGCAGCCCGAAATACAGTTCATTTGTCAAGTAGGAGATAAAGGTACCACATTAAGTGGGGAGGCAAATTTTAACTGATTTATGAAGCCATAAGAATTCCAGGAGTCACTGAGGATTGCGGAAGAACAAGGGACGCTGGAAAAAATGCTGAGATGAGGAGTGCATCAGCACCCCCTGGTGGCCAGAAGTTTGCCTCTCTGTTCCTCTATGTTTGTCAATATATGTCTAAAATATGTCTATATATGTTGAACTGCAGGGATTGCCTGCAAGTATATGTACTGTAATCCACTCTGAGTCCTCTTTGGGGTGAGAAGAGCAGAATATAAATGAAGTAAATAAAATCAATACTGCAAAATTAGGAAACACATATAAATGGGGGGGGGGGGATGATGGAGTGTTAACTTTGCCTCATATAACTCCTGGCATTTTAGCTTCAGGTTGATTCGCAGTGCCAAAAGTTACAATTCTTACATATGGGACAATGTCAAGAGTTATGGTGCCTGCACAACTGCTATACAGACATATCCGGTTTGCTGGCGACAAGGTTATTATGCCCATCTGACAGAGTGCAGGGTTTCCTTCAAGAACTTAGGGAGTTTATATACGAGCCAAGATTACAATCAGCTCAGTTGCAAAGGATCTTTAGGCATCAAGTTGTTGGCACCCATGGTGAATCGCAGAATCATAGATTTGGAAAGGAAAGGACCACAGTGGGCCATCCAGTTGGGCCCCTGCCATGAACAAAACCCATTGTTTCATGGGAGTCTGGGTAGCAGTTAAAGTGGAATCATAGCACTCTTTTATTGTGGTGCAAAAAAGCCTCAAGTTAAAAAAGACTTGTTTAGTGGTGTTATCAGCAAGCTCCACATCTTTTGGACGGCTGAAGGGCCTCAGCAAGTAAAGATATTTGTTTTTATCTTTCAGGAAAAGATAAGAATTTCTGCCAGATGCTTTTTGTACCTTGAAAAAGATTGTCCATGGTCATGGAAGCTGTACTTCTGTTTGTTCACATTTGTGCATAGTTAGCTTTAGATTGCATATATTTATTTGCCCGCCAACCCCCAGAATAAAGAGACAACACAACAGTATATTGGGTTCAAATTCGGCAACTTTTATTTAAATGTTACCTATTTAAATTTCCTCAACTTAACTCAGGGGGTGTCAGGAATCAAGGTGTATCCAAGCCGAGGTAGCATCCCAACTCGGCTTCTCATAGCAATTTGCGGGCAAAACACCTAGATTCCCTGATTATCCAAACAGGGCAACCCTCCTAGGGAAATGAGTGAGAGGTCTGTTCTCAAGATATTGAGATCAGCCTCTTCCCATTCCAGGGCCATTTAACTTTACTCACCCATCAACTTGAACTTTAAGGTGTTTAACTTAATGGCCCTAACCCCTGAAGGAGGTGCCTTAGGTGCACACCTACTATGGGATTTCCCTAGCTATTTACCGCTAAAGCCTAATTAATTACAATCTACCACCCTTTCTAGCCCCTAAACAGTAAAGGGGTAGGCAAAAAAAAAACCCTTACCCAAAATTAGCGTGAAAGGGGAAAAAATTCCTACCCGATTCCTGAAGGCAACCAAAAATCTCCACTGTTAATGGGCTCAAACCAAGCTTAAAGGGGGAATGACCTTCCCATAGAAAGGCCACGACCCGTTTCTGGAAGGTGCCAAAGGAACCCAGCCTCTTTCCCCGTGGGAGGGGGCAAAGTCCTCTCCTTCCTGGTTTCACCAGGTAGGAAAGGCTGTTTTGATTCTGGGTTTATGGGGAAATCAGTTTCTGTTACAATGTGCATGTTCTGCCTGGATTTCTCCAGTACCGAGAGGATTTATTATTATTGGTCAGAAATGTCTCTGATCAGAAATAGAAACCCATGCCCAAGGGTGGGAGCATAGGTTTGCCTTCTACTACAAATTTGGACAGAAGACAGTGTTCCTACAACATCTTCCTACAATGTTCCGACATCTCTCTTTACAACATTACTAAGCTTGTGGTACTGTCATGGCTTTATCAGAATTTTATCATGAGGCCACCACCAGATGGAATTTTTCAACGCCAGCCACGAAAAGCAGACTAGTTTTCAAAAACATACTTTGATGAGGGACGGATGAAACTCGCATAGACATTTGCCTGCCCACCCCCGAAATAATAGACAAGACAACAGTGGTTGGGTTCAAATTGGGCAACATTTATTTAAATTGTTACCTATTTAACTGTCCTTAACCTTAACTCAAGGGGTGTCAGGAATTTGGTGTAACCAATTCAGGTAGCCTACCTACCCGGCTTCAATAGTAATTTATGGGCGAAACACCTGGATTCCCTGGCTATCCAACCAGGGCAACCCGTTAAGGGAAATGAGTGGGAGGTCTAGTCCCAAGATATTGAGACCAGCCTCCTCCCATTCCAGGCCATTTAACTGCACTTCACCCATCAACTTGAACTTTAGGTGAGTATTAACATAATGGCCTTCACCCCTAAAAGGGGGGGGGTGCCTCAGGTGCACACCAAGATATGGGAATTTCCCTATTTTCCACCATGGATTGGGGGCAGATGTCCATCTTGCCTCCCATCCCCCCCCAAGGCCCTCAGAGAGGGCACACAAGAGGGCGAAGGGGGCCCGCCGGCGGACAACAACGAGCCCCCTCCGTGCCCCAGGACTCCGTCACCGACCTCAAGTGACGAAGCAGATGTTCTCTTCTGTGTCCTTCTTCTTCCAAATCCGGAGATGGAATGAGCAACTGGGGCCACGCCCCAGTTGCAGGAAGGTTCCAGCTGGAACCTCCCCCTTCCGTCGTGGGAGAGGCAAAACTCCTTCCTCCCAGTATGCACTGGGGGAAGGCGGCCATGTACATAATATGTAATGTCATGGCTTTATCAGAATTTTATCATGAGGCTACTACCAGATGGAACTTTTCAATGCCAACCAGGAAAAGCAGACTAGTTTTCAAAAACATACCCTGATGAGGGACGGATGAGACTCGCATAGGCATATGTACATTATATGTTCTCACCGCCTCTGTAAACTAAGCTTGGTAATGTTTTTAAGTGCTTCATGGTCTGAAGTGTAAATGTCAACCTCTTGCAAAACAGTCACAAATTTATAGTTTTGCTTTAAACAGAATTTTTCTTTAACGATAACATTGAACGGAATGCTGTGCCGTACCTTTGATTTAGCTATGGTAGGTCCTGGAGCATTCCCTTGAAAACAATAAACAGCTTTCTTAAGCTGACTGGGAGTCGAGTTATCCAGAGGTGATTTATGTTGTTGTGAGTGACACTTTCCAGTACCTCTTTGCCCAGACAATGGGACAGTTCAAAAGAGCCCAAGCTGTGCCTATGAAATATAGTCTCTCTCCCATGTTCCGCTTGAGAAATTACTTTCTAATTTCCACATGCAGGTTAATCTTATGAACTCCATAGATGACTATTTGTTTTTGCTATCCTTAACAACGTTTAACTGTGGGAGAGAAATGAGAGCATACATTAGGACCACATGATGCAAAGTTTGAGGGGGAGATGGTCACTTGATCCCTGTGCAGAGAATGTGCACATTTGCGTCATCTTGTATGAGGACAGTGTATGTTTCTAGTGCAACACCCCCATTTTAATTAAACTAGAAAAAAAGAAAATTATTATGAATGGCAAAAAATCTACCATTACAAACTATTTCCATTTCTTTCACATGCGTATAGTTTAGGACTAGTTCAAAGCCCCTTGAAGTCATACTGGTCAACAAACCATAAATTTAACTTCTGAAGCTGTGGTTTCTCATAAGGAAAGGTTGTGTGCGCTCTGTACGCAATGCTTTAGAACTGCCTTTGCTAACGTTCATGCTGACATGATGGTAACGAGAGCAAAAATGAAGCCTCTGATTTGGCAGTAAAAGTATTGCTGACAAATGTATTGGCTTAGTCAGTAGAGAAACCACCCCACAATATACATTCATTCAAAAAAGTGAAGGGGACTGTGTGACATTTTGTCACTATGGATTACCTGCTATTGATATCAGTGGGGTTTATTGCGAGGATGAAAGGAGGGAGTTCAACAATCACAGCAGTCTGTGTGGAGTTTTCCACCGTGCTGTTGACTCTGTTCATTGAGATATGAAACCCTGAGCTTAAATTTTATTCATATGCAAACACGCCATTCATATTTGCATTCCAAGTATGAAGCCAAGGAGACATATGTCTTCACATGCAGATTTTCTATTCAGGACCATTGTATATAGCTTCAAGATCAGACCTTGGAAATGACTCATTACAAACAGTAAGGTCAAGATCATGTATCAGGAGATCACAGGCTCACAGAGTTGAAAGAGATCACCAGGGCCATCTAGTCCACCTGCCTGATGTGGAGGAACACAAAATCCAAGCACTTTTGACAGCTTGTCATTCGGTCTCCATTTTAAAGCCTCCAGAGAAGAAGACTCCATCACACTCCGAGGCAGCATATTTAAATAGCTTTCATCTTCAGGAAGTTCTTCCTAATGTTTAGATGGAATCTCTTTTTTCTTCTCTCATAAAGTTTCACACAGGTGAAGCTACAATATATCTTGCCTCTCACCCCCTTCAGGACTCACACTAACTGCTGCAGGGCACACATCACAGCCATTTAGTAAGTGGTAGAGATGAAGGGCTTCGGCGAAGCATCTTGCTATGTACATATACCTAGTTTGGTGATAACATAGCCTTCTGGAAATCCTCTGGAGGTTCTAGCAGATGACATCAAAGTATCTGGCTTTGGAGCCATAGTATCTTCTCTTATGTCGCACCTTGAAGTTTACAATCTTCCAGGAAGGCCCTGCTCTCGATCCCACCTTCGTCGTAAACACGGTTGGTGGGGACGAGGGACAGGGCCTTCTCGGTGGTGGCCCCAGCCTGACTAGCAACCTTTCTCTTGCCAACCTTGTGGATTACAAACTTGACATTTTTCTACTGATGCACATATCGAGACACTCTGTCAGGCCTAGGGTTCCCATATGTCCCTTATTCTAAGGGACATCCCTTATTTTGGCCCTAAAATTTGTGTCCCTTATTTTCAGGCCCTGTCCCTTATTTTTGACTAGCAGGACAGGACTGGGCGGGGTTGACCAGAGAAAGGTGCGCACTGTGGTTTCCACAGCAATGCCTGCCCGGGGATTCCAACTCGCAGGGCGGCCTGCGTCCCCGTTGGAAGGAAGAGGCGATACAGGACTTATTGAAAGTACAGTAGACTAATTCACCCTTACCCAAGGGGAATGTTGGATCATGTTGGATAAAGATAGTTTCTGGTTGCTTGAGAGTTACTCTTAAAATAGGCCTAGCTGTGCATCCCAATACTATACAATGCTGTGTATCCCATACTATACTATACCATTAACTATTCACATAATAATAATGAAGATGTACTGTCTTATAAAATTTATTTTATTTTAATGTTTAGACAGTGCACTTTTAAAGTCAGCAAAGTCAAGTACTAAATACAGATGGAGAAAATAAGGTAGTTCTGATAATGTTTTTTCTGCATGACAAAGCATGCAGAAACATACCATGTCCTGTTAAGAGGGTGTAAGTCAGTTTCTTTTGTGAGTTTCAATCATTATCTTATTCTGTTAATAAAACTATTTCTACCTAATGTTTGAGTTTCAAGGTTTTTATGAAGTGTCCCTTATTTTTGTGAAAAATCCCGTAAATGTCCCTTATTTCTTATATCAAAAAATGGAAACCCTAGTCAGGCCCCAGTCTGGTTCCATAGCTAAACCAGACAAAAGCCATGTTAATTCCAAGACCTCAGCTAGGCCTGAAAGCAAGCCTCTGCAGAATCCTCTGTGTCAGTCAGAGGTCAAGGGCAGACACAGCCTTTCTTCTTCCCAGGTCAATAAGAGGCGCTGGGAAGGCAAAGCCTTGTTGCCTCCCCTGTCTCCAGGTGCAGCTACTACCGTGTTTCCCCGAAAGTAAGACACCCCCGATTGTAAGACGTATCGGGGGTGTCAGCGGGGTCGGCTAATGTAAGCCGTACTCCGAATGTAAGCCGTACTCCATTCGAGCTCACGAAGGGAGGGGGGAAGAAGGAGCAGGAGGCGGGCGAAGCGGCGTCACGTCAGAGGCTTCGGCCCGCCTCCTGCTCCTTCTTCCCCCTCCCTTCGTGAGCTCGAGATGGACGAAGGGGGAGAAGGAGCAGGGCAGGGCAAAGCCTCTGACGTGACGCGGCTTTTCCCTGCCTCCTGCTCCTTCTTCCCTCCCTTCGTGAGCTCGAATGGACAAGGGGGAGGAGCAGGAGGCAGGGCAAAGCGGCGTCACGTCAGAGGCTTCGCCCCGCCTCCTGCTCCTTCTCCCCCCCTCTTCGTCCATTCGAGCTCACGAAGGGAGGGGGAAGAAGGAGCAGGAGGCAGGGCAAAGCGGCGTCACGTCAGAGGCTTCGCCCCGCCTCCTGCTCCTTCTTCCCCCCCCTTCGTGAGCTCCGTAGTCACTGCGCCTGCGCGCGGAGTTTTTTGTGCGCATGCCCAGTGCCTACGGCGCGAAAGTCTCTGAGCGCATGCGAGAGGAGTGCGGCTTACGCCCTACTGAATTTAACAGAAGGTACAGACACATTCTTGAGATGTTTTCTTTTATCTTAGAGCAGTGTTTCTCAACCTTCCTAATGCTGCGACCCCTTAATACAGTTCCTCATGTTGTGGTGACCCCTAACCATAACATTATTTTCATTTCTAATTCATAACTGTATTTGTGTGTGTGGGGGGGTTGATTTCGTCATTTGGAAGTTGAAGTTGCTGGGATTTATAGTTCACCTACAATCAAAGAGCATTCTGAACTCACCAACTATGGAATTGAAACAAACTTGGCACTCAAAATTCCCATGACAAACAGCAAATACTGGAAGGCTTTGGTGGGCATTGACCTTGAGTTTGGGAGTTGTAGTTCATCTACAGTATATCTCTTAGAGCATATTTACAGTACAAAATTATATTGGTTTTACCATTCAGCTTTAACCTTCTCTAGAGAACGTTGGGAATTGTAATTTGGTGAAGTTTTAACATGCCCTGGAATAATGAGTACCAGTACCCACCCATTGTATGTCAAAGAGGATGGCAATCTACGTATAAGTTGTTGTCTCATGGTCTACTTCAGAGATGGGCAACAAACAGGATGAAAGCAGCTCTCAGGGCCCTTGTCAAATGATGCCTCAGAAAAACTTGAATTAATTAAACTGCTACGTTAGAAAGATAAGGACCTTTATGTAGACCCTGTGGGGATTGACTCCCAGGAGCACTGTAGTCCCAGTTCTTTGGTCTCCAAGAGCCCAAGAGAGTGGAATGACACCCCACCCTCCCATCCTAGCCCGCCATTTAGCTCTGTACACACAGTGGTATACAACCAGAAATAATTATGCAAGGGAATTGTTTCAGTTGTTAGATTGAATAACCCGTTATCTCTGATCTAAAACAGCTTATACCGTATGCTACGTATATTTCAGACCCTAGACATGAGCACTTCCGGTTCCAGTGGTAAAAGGAAGAGTTACTCCGTGGAGTATAAAAAAGCCATTGTAGAAGAATCTTGGGGCAAAAATGTAGTGCAGTTCTGCAAGAAGAAAATGTTGGATCACCGACTGGTACAGAAATGGCGTGCAGAATACACTAGCCTGAGTGAAAAAGTGGAGAGCGGAATGGCTAAAAAGCGCAAGATTGGATGTGGTCGGCAACCAATGTATACAGAGCTGGAAAGCCTGGTCTCTGAGTGGGTTGCAGACAGGAGAGCAAAGACATTGGTGGTGACCAGGGCTCAGATTCAGGAATATGCCCTTACAGTGTCGCCACAGTTTGACATTTCCCCTGAACAATTCAAGGCATCACAGCACTGGGTGGATAACTTTCTTGAACGCAATGACCTGTCTTTGAGAAGATCCACAACCCTCTTTAGGTTGGAAGATGCCGAGATTGTTAAACGTGCATTAGCCTACAAGAAGTTTGTGGATGACATCGACTTCTCTAAATACAGTCTTTGCAACATGATCGCCATGGATGAAACTGCCGTGTTCATGGGCCAAGCAGCTCAAACCACCATTGATCAACGAGGTGCCTCCTCAGTGTACGTTCCCTCCACCGCTTACGAAAGTGCATGTGTCACCTACATTTTGGCGATTCGTCTGGATGGCACTAAAGCAACACCGCTACTCATTGCAAAGGGCAAGAAGGATAAGATTGAGCGGGTTTCTGGCATTTATGTGCTGGAAACTGAAAAGCCTGGGCCACACAAGATGTTATAAGAAAGTGGCTTGATTTAATGCTGCCGCTTGTCTTGCGGGAACAAAAGAGGATGCTGATATGGGATGCAGCCAGCACACACCGTGCCAAAACCATGAAAAACTTCCTTCATGAGCGGAGAATCGACCAAATCATGATTCCTGCAGGGATGACGGCTTATCTTCAGACTCTCGATATCGCCATTAACAAGCCGTTCAAGGACTATCTGTGTGTGGAAATCAATGACTACATTGAAAACCGAATGGAGAGAAATGTACGTGGGAACTTTGTGAAGCCCAGGCTGCCAGAGATTGTTAACTGGGTGAAGAATTCTTGGAATAAGATCACCAACACCTGCGTTACAAATGCACTGTGAGCTGGCTACCTGGACAAAGCCTGCTCATTTCAGGACAGTGCCGTTGCTACCCATGAGAAATATGGGCCAATGATTCGGCAAGAACTTTCATCACGAGAGTCCCAAGAAAATCCACAGGAACCTAAGAGTGTGGATGTTTATGACGATATTCCTGAGGATGATGACATGGTTGTCATGGAATAAATCTGTTTTATCTTTTATTCCACTGTTCGTTCTTACCATTTAACATTGTTTTAAATGTTATGCAATGTTGCAACAAGACATTCTCGTCAATCAGATTTCTCTGCTCATTATAGAGGTTAAGTGTTTACCGTGCCCCGGCCCCCGGGTCACAGTCTACCTGTTTAAGCGCTTTACTAAAGGTTATTGTGTTTATATGTTTGCACTTTTCTCGTGCACTTACTACTGTGAGGCCTGCGTGCCTGACATGAATGGTGCTTGTTGCACTATGTTTACAAGTTGGGAGCATGTCTTCCACTCTATTTTATTACATTGTTGATGATGTTATTTATGAATATTGCTGGTTGCAATAAACCTGTTTCGGTTTTCAAGGTTGGCTGGTTTGTTCCCACCTCCTTTACCTTAGCTCGGTAAGTCTTCATAAGTGCATTCACAGAGCCCTCGAATACAATACTGTTCAGGTTGTTAATAAATGTTAATTTTATGGTTAAAACAAAAAATTCGACAATTTTTTTTCCAATATAAGACATACCCCAAAAGTAAGACATAGTGGGGCTTTTGAGGGTAAAAAGAAAGTAAGACGCTGTCTTACTTTCGGGGAAACACGGTAATGAGCTGACATACCTTCCTTCCTCGGGAGGCCTGAGAAAGTCCAGCCGGCAAACTGTCCATGGGAACGGGCTGTGTTGAAGTCAGCACCTTCAAGATCAAAGCCTTGGGGGGCCTATTTAAGTCGGGTCCCAGAGATTATCCGCATCTCGCGTCAACGTTAAACTTCCTTGCCAAGCTCCACAGAACTCAAGCCTGGGCTGTTGGGCCTTCAAGTCATTGTATTCAAGTATTTGCCAAGCCTTTGTTGCCAGGAACTTATCCAGGATTTTAGCCCATTGGGGCATCAAGACTATTTCTGCATTTATTGAGCTTTTTACTCTTTGGATTATTGCATTGCAATACACTGATGCTGGGGGCATCATTGGACTATATTTTTACATCTTTTATTCTTTTCCTTTATTCTAAATAAAGCATTTAATCACGGCTGGTCTAAAGTGGTTTACTGAGGGATCCTTCAGGTCTAGGGTGCAACAGACTCAAAGTTTGTATATTAACAATTTGGAACGGCTTTGGACTACTTAGAATTTGGAATAATCCGAATTATAATCTATCAACAAACTTTGGAACACTATCCAGCAACTTTGGATTGCTAGCAGTGAAATTCTATGGACTCCAATCGAAACGCTAAGTACCTTGCATTTTGTAACCATTGTGATTTATTTATGAATGTATATGTGTATGTGTATTTATTCACATAAGCTATTGCACAATGTTACCCATATAAATGATTTTTTTTTGTTAAAATAGTTTTTATTGATTTCCATTCTTAAAAAGATGACATAACATACAGAGTTAGGTAGGACACTCCCACCAACATATAACATACATTCTAAAAATAGCTATAAGATAATGAGGGAAAGAGATAGGAAAGTGGAAACACAAGGGAGGGGAAGAGTTGGGTAAGAAAGAAAGAAGGGGGGGGGAGGGTAGAAAAGTGATAAAATAACAGTGTGCACAAAATACAACAAAAGTGGATAGGGCTCAGCATTTAACTTCCTGTAGTTACCCGCAATATTGTTATTCTTCCATTCTTCATAACTTCCCAATAGCCTTCATAACTTCCCATATAAATGATATATTTGATGCTAAAGGCAAACTCCACTTTGTAATATCTTCCCTCCGTGTGCAGTCTATCACAAGGCCAAGTAGAATCTGTAGCCTGACCAAAGTCTCTTGCATTAGTCACTGGATAAACTTCTGTGCAAGTCTGATGTGCCCTCAATCTCTGTAATACAAACCACGTTGGCTAGTAAAACAGGATTTAACCCAGTGCCCTTCATCTCTTTCTGATAGCTCCCTTGGGAGCTAGAAATTGAATCTATGTGATTTTGAGTAAGGAAATTCTGTACTGCAAACATGGTAGAAAAACCACACGAGGATGATAATATCGTATGGAGCCAAAGGGGAAACGTTGTCATTTGCCAAGCTATGTTTTCTGTTGTTTTGCTAGTGCTGAGTCTCAAAAAAACAAACAACATTGAAATGACCAAATTAAATTTCATCATTTAAAGCAGAAATAGAATCATTTCCAGAAATGGAAGAGTATCTCTGCTAACCGAAGCATCTTAAATCTAATTGTACCCACTACAGGAGGCATATTTTTGATTTAGGATTGTAAGCAATTTAATTCTGCAGTATAAATAGGCACTTGGGGAACAATAGTTGACAAGAGAATGGACTAGATTTTCCAAATGAAACAACTACAGATCCCAAGATTCCTTTGAATGAAATCATGGCATTATAGTGTTTATGAAACTGTTGCAGCTTTGCAGCACACTGACATCTTTATCTTCTGGCTGCAGATTAAATCTTTAACATGCAAAGGAATACCATGAAGGCAGTTCTTCATGCTGGATGATTATAGCCAGTTTTCAGAGCTGTACTACACTGAGAGAAAAACCAAATATGGTATTTGCAATGTAATTAGTTTTACTACAGAAGCTTTTAAAAATGGGAATTGTGTTCTGCTTTTGATGGGCTCTGTCACATTTCATTTGGTTTATTTACAATAGTCTTTATGCAGTGCCAAACAATGGTTGTTGCAGAGCTTGGAGCACTCCCAGTAATCGGGTTCTTCTTGCTCAATTTTTTAAAATAGTAATAATAATAATAATAAGCACTATCCTGACAAATCAGATAAAATTAGATAAAAAGTAACATATGAATAAATGTTCAGTTACTTTTTTAAACACTAACTATACGTTTTTAAAGCTCTGCATCCTGCACAATGATTCCCAGAGTTGAGGAATATTTATTTATCATCTCAGAAGCAAATTGAGAATACAGTTATAATGTATAGAAAAACCATAAACAAAGTTAAAAACTTGGCATTATACTAAATTTCCTTTGACCAGAAGCTAGCCACTTGGAGTGCCTCTGGTGTTGTTGTAAGAAGGTCCTCCACTGTGCATGTAGCAAGGCTCAGACTGCATTGTAGTAAGTGATCTGTGGTTTGTCCTTCTCCACACTTGCATATTGTGGACTCCACTTTGTAGCCCCATTTTTGAAGATTGACTTTGCATCTCGTGGTGCCAGAGCGCAGTCTGTTCACCGCCTTTCAAGTCACCTAGTCTTCTGTGTGCCCAGGAGGGAGTTTCTCATCCGGTATCAGCCACTGATTGAGGTTCTGGGTTTTAGCCTGCCACTTTTGGACTCTCACGTGCTTAGGTGTTCCTGTGAGGCATTTAGTCTCTAAGGTTGTGCTTTCCATTCTGGTCATAATCTGTTTTTATTCTGTTTTTAACTACAGTGTGTTGTGTATTCATTGTTGTGAACCACCCTGAGCCTTTTTGGGAAGGGTGGTGTATAAATCGAAATATAATAAATAGAATAGATAGTATCTCTGAAGAACTTAGGAACCTATTTCTTGATTTAAGGCATTGATTTGATGGCTGATATCCAAACAGAGAATGGGCTGGAGATGTCAGTGCCTTGGTCCTTTCATTACAGGCTGCTACTTCTCAACGGATGTCAGGTGGTCCAATACCGACAGTATAATTTCTCTAGTGGTGTTGGATGTAGACATCTTATGATAATGTGGCATGTTTCATTAAGAGCCACATCCACTGTTTTAACATGGTGAGATGTATTACATACTGGGCATGCATAAGTTGAGGAATAATGAATGAATGTTGCTTGTTATACAGAAACACATATCATGTTAGCCCTTATGCTACCTTTTAAAGGTAACTCTGTACCTTGTAACCTGTTACTTCCACAATTTGTTGTTTGACCTGAGAACTTTGGCTGGCTACCTTTTGAGCAGACAGGACTGAATTTAGGCTGGGTCGTCATTCAGTTTGGAAATTTGAACTGTCAAATAGTATTTGTTTCCTTGGCTGTATAGAACTCCTCACATTTTGGACAGGGGATCTAAGAACTGAACCTTTTACTGCCCAACTTGTTGCATTCTCAATAACAGCAGAAGCTAAAACAGTGGAGAAGCTGCACACAGCCCAAAAGACATAACTTTGAAATGTAATGCTGAAACTACTGGTAGGAATGAACTTCCTTATACCCTTCAATTTGCAGTAACCAATCAAGTCCCTTACTCTGTATTCTGCACATGGTATGCCATCACACCAGGTGTCTTTAAAACTAAAACTGCAGATGTGCTTTCCTATCTGCCTGGTGGACTGCAGAACGCTTGCTGGCGAAGCTGGGGGGTCCGACAACCCAAAAAACACTCCAGGTTAAGGTTGAAAATCAAACAATTTATTCAGTAACAAAGTATTTGCAGGACTTGGCACAGAGCTTAACTGTTTCAAAAAACAAACTGGAAAATGCCTTGGGTTGCCAACTAAGACAAAAAGACTCCCCTCTGCTTCCCTCTGAGTGGCAGGGAAACCCGAGGATATTCCCCACCCTGATCCTAGGCTGTTTAATTGAAGGAATTACTTCTTCCCTATCTAAACCTAGGACCAGTTCAAAGGTGGCCTGAAGCTGGGCTGGCAATCAGATAGCTCTCTTATACAGCATGCAGTGCTAATCACTGCAAGGTACCATTAGCCTATCTAACTCCGGCAGTCAAGCAATTGGTCAAGCAAGTAAGTCAGCAGTACTTACGGTGACGCTTACACAGCCAACCTGGCTGGCCAAGGCACATCTGAGCTCTTTCCCTGTCTGAAAAGAAATGAAGAGAAATGTCAAAATGGAGACCCATCCCTGGGAGAAAAAGGGGTGGGCTCCAAAGTGATACATTTGCAGAGCTCAAGCAGCAAATTCTGCAAAATGGGCTGCAAACCTGTAAATGATCAACTAACAGGGTGCCATTGAGTCTGCAATGGACCCTGGAAAAAGTAACAAAGGATGCTTTTTCCTTTTAACTATGGGGCAATGCAAGCAGACGTCTGGAAGACGGAACACATGGATTAAGGGGGCTTGATCAATGATAAATAGTAAAATTGGGCAGTGGCACTTTCCACTCAATACAACCCAGATTTTAAGTCCTGGATCTAAGCTATTGCATACTTGAAATGTTTTCTTCCTCTAATACAGAAGTGTCACACTCATTTTCATCAAGGACCAGAACAGCCTTATGGTTGCCTTCAACAGGCCATTGAATCAATGGATGGAGAATCTGTGAATAAAGAGGCCCAACTATTTTTTTTTACATATTGGTCATTGCTCTTTAGTTTTTACCCAGTTTGGCCCCCCAGATGTTATTGAACAACAACTCCTATCACTTTTAATTATCCACCATGTAGATGTACATGGGGGGAATTGCAACCCAACAGCACGTTTGGCTCTGAGGTTGGAGAAAGATTAAATGACATTTTAAAGTCAGACATCGTATCCACAAGCCTTACATTTAAATTCAAACTGCACTGTCCTGACTAAACAGAATAAACGGCAGCCCTCCATATATTACTATATCACAAGTCCATCTAATGAGGAGGAATACAGGAGTTGTAGTCCAGCATCTGGAGGACCACATCAAATGACATGATGGGCCATATTCAGCCCATTAGTCTTGAGTTTGAAACACATCCTCTAAGAAAACCCAAAAAGATTGTAAAGTGGGCCCCTAGTATCACTGAGGTTTGGTTCCAGGACTTTCCATGGATAACAAACTTTGTTCAAGTTCCATTATATAAAATGGTAGGCCTTATAAAAATGGCAAAATCAAAGTTTCCTTTTTGGATTTGTTTGTGGGGAGAATATTTTCAAGCCATGGATATGGCACCCATGAATATACTGGGATGACTGTATTGGACTACAATATAAAAGAAACCAGACATCAGCTAATATAAGGAGTTTCCAGAACTTCAGCGGGGAATAAAGTAGGACGAAGTTAGTAGATATGAGTTACACCAGCTGTACAAGAATGATAACTGAGTCAACCTTTGAACCTCTTTTGGAAGGCACTATCTCCTAGCAGTCTTGATTTTACTCCTTCCTTCCTGAATAAGAATATCCTCTCTGATATAGGTCTGTACCACGTCCAGAATAACTCACAAACCAATTTTATCTTTGTCTTATTTGGGGATTTAAATTCTAACTTGTTTCACATGCAATGATGGAGTAGTTTTCACCCTGCTATGGAAGAAAACAAATATTTATCTGCAGTATATTTCCAGATATGATCACCAGGAATTATCCTGGATAGAAAATACAGATACAAAAATTATTTTTCCTTCACAGAAAGGGGAGAAAACTTTATTGAGCAGGGAACAGTATTTTCTGCAGAAACAACACCCGGGGGAGTGTCCTTGAACAGGAAAACTTTATTTACTTCTGCAAAAAGTTTTGGAAATTAATATTTTAATTTGGGAGCAATATTTTTTTTCCTCTCCCTAGTATTCTTAGAACATTATCATAATTGCCTCTCCATTGGTGCCCCCTTGCAGTGGGGGAGAGGCTTGCATTCTCTAATGAAGTTGTGAGCTATGCTGGCAGTGGCATGATGCTCCAAAGGGCTATGGCAGACCTTGAAGAAGAGGACGGCATATATATATATATATATATATATATATATATATATATATATGCTATTGTACTGATGGTAGCTTGTTCAACTTAAGCTGTCTGAGGGCTCACACTAAAACTAAATTATCTAATCCGTGAGCTGATTTTTGCTGATGATGCTGCCCTTGTCGCCCATTCAGAAGCAGCTTTGCAGCGCCTAACCTCCTGCTTTGCAACAGCTGCAGAGCTGTTTTGGCTGGAAGTCAGCCTGAAGAAAACGGAAGTTCTCTACCAGCCCGCTCCACAGGAAGAACACCATCATCCCTACGTCAGCATAGGCAAATCTGTGCTTAAATCCGTTCAGCAGTTCACCTACCTGGGAAGCATCATCTCTTCAGACGCCAAGATTGACCAAGAGATAGATCACAGATTAGCAAAGGCATATAGTGCATTTGGAAGGCTTCACAAAAGAGTCTGGAGCAAAAAGCACTTCAGGCAAAGCACCAAAATCAGTGTGTACACAGCTATCGTACTGTCTATTCTCCTATAAGGGTCTGAAACATGGGTCACCTATCGCCAACACGTACGACTCCTTGAATACTTTCATCAGCGCTGTCTTTGCACAATCCTAAATATACACTGGACTGACTATGTGACTAATGTTGCTGTCCTTGAGCAAGCAGGGATCAGCAGCATTGAGGCCATGCTACTGAGAACACAGCTGCACTGGGCAGGGTACGTCTCTAGGATGAAGGACCACCGCCTCCCAAAGATACCACTCTACGGTGAACTCACCACGGGTCAGCGCAAGAGAGGTGCCCCCAAAAAGTGATATAAGGACTCCCTGAAACAACATCTCAGGCTCAGCCAGATTGATCACCAACAATGGTCCACCCTGGCCTCACATCGGGAGGCATGGAGACGCACTATCCACAATGCTGCGGCCTCTTTCGAGAAGACACGCCGAATGGGTCTCGAAGAGAAACGACAACGCAGAAAGAACCACAACTTGGAAATAACATCACCCAAGGAGACTTTCTGCTGTGCTTTCTGCAACCAAACTTGCCTATCTCAGATTGGCCTTTTTAGTCATCAATGCGCTTGTAAAAAGCATGGGATGAGTCCTTCCTAAGAATCTTCGTTTGCGAAGTGATGCCGAGAGATAATCATAATTGGAAAACACATTGCATAACATGCTTGCCTCTAAGTATCCTCTCTATTCTCCCCTTGATTGTCTGATGTGCTGTAAAACAGAACATGAGTTGGCCTTCAAGCTATACGGAAATGGTTCTTCCTATAACAGATGCATTCCAGTAAAAGAAACAATCTGTGACTATTCCGACTGTTCAATAGATACAACTCATCATAATAGGAATAAAAAAACGACAAGCTACCTTCTTACTCTAATGTTGTCGATTAAATTAGCCGCTAGAGAGAAGCTCTTCTCTTTCCAGCTGTAGCGCTGGGCAGCCTAATAGCTTATGTACTGGCAATAGGGAATGTGTGGATGATTATATCCTGGTAAGTAGTTAAGGTTAAAGTCCAAAAGTCTGTGGAACAAAAAGCTGTTTTCTATTCACATTTGGCCAGAGACATTCGAAATGAAGCAGACCACCCACAAGCCTGACACTTAGGGAGACTGCAAATCGTTGAATCTGCTGAAAGTCAGCTACGAAAATAAAGTTGTCAGGAATCTGCTCAGAGTCAAGGGGAAAAAATTACAGAGAGAGTCTAAAAAAAGAAACTAATGACCTACACACACATATACTCTCAGATAGTCCAACAAACATTTTTTCCCCTTAAAATAACATAAAAATAAGAATATCATTTCAGGATTTCCCCCTTTTTTTAAGAGGAAAGAATTCACAAAGAGGATTAAAAGGCTCTCTTTGGATAAAATGCAGAGGAGGAGGGAGAGGAAGAGAAGGAAGAGGAAGAGGAGAAGATAATTAAATGAAGGAGGAAAGGCAATGGATTTGAAAGGCATTTGCTGTTATTAATTTTTTTTATAACTCACTATAGCTAGAAATAGTGGCTCAAGGAGTCTTCTGCTCCTCAGCAACTTTACTCAGGGGCACAGTAAGACCAAACTTTTTCAGGAAAAATATGACAGTCATCGAATGGGGAGGATAGATAATGGGGCAAAAGAGGCAAAGATGGCATCATTCCCTTCCACTGGATGATAAACTTATGTGTTCAAGAAAGCTAATTCGATGCCCACTAAGGCCCCATCTACACTACCATATAACACAGCCTGATGTGCAATTAAACTCAATTACATGAGTCTACACCAGTGGTTCTCAACCTTCCTAATGCCGTGACCCCTTAATACTGTTCCTCATGTTGTGTTGACTCCCAACAATAAAATTATTTTCATTGCTACATCATAACTGTAATTTTCCTACTGTTATGAATCGTAATATAAATATCGAATATGCAGGATGTATTTTCATTCATTGGATCACATTTGGCACAGATACCCCATATGCCCAAATTTGAATACTGGTGGGGTTGAGAGCGGGGAGAGATTGATTTTGTCATTTAGGAGTTGTAGTTGCTGGGATTTATAGTTCACCTGTAGCAGGAAAAATCCTACCAAATATTACCCCTTTGACTCCAAGGCTGCTATCCGTGCGGGCGCAGGAATGAGAAGACGTGACAACTGGGTTACTTTTCAGGAAACACAGTTTATTCCAAATCCACAGCTGTGGGGGTCTGCCCTTTGGCGTAACAAGACGCAAGGAACAGAACCCCCCCTCCTTCCAGTCATTCAGTTTTATACAATCAATGGAGCTGGTCTAAGTCCCGCCCCATTCATTCATTTCACTGGCTATCACTCATGATGTGCTTCTGATTCTAACCAATTAACAATGCATTAGGTAATCTAATAATTCATTGGCTGACAAACACTACGCAGTTTATTTTCCCTGACCAGTTATTAAAGCTTTCTCTATGTGCGTAGATTGTCCCTATATTGTTACTTTTCTGATAAGCTTTTCCCACGGACCAGCCAAGTGGGTGTTTCATTAAGCTAACACATGTGATGTCTCCTAGACCAATCACTGTTTAGTAAACAAAGGGCACATGGTGTTTTTCTGAGCCAATTGTAATGCATCAGGACAACCAATGAGATGGCATCCCTTCTAAACCAATCACTGCTGTTTTCTAGCGTGCTTGCTAAACCTGCCTCCTTCTCTATGCCTAGCCTATGCTTAGGTAGCATTCTCTCCTGGCGTTTCTTCTGCAACTCAATGAATCTCCTTCACACCTACAATCAAAGAGCATTCTGAACTCCACCAACAATGTAATTGAACCAACCTTGGCACACCAAACTCCCATGACCAACAGAAAATATTGGAAGGGTTTGGTGGGCACCGACTTTGAGAATTGAAATTGTAATTCACCTACATCCAGAGAGCACTGTGGACTTAAACAGTGATGGATCTGAACCAACTTGGCACAAATACTCAATATGCCCAAATGCGAACACTGGTAGAGTTTGGAGAATCTAGATCTTGACATTTATTTATTTACTAGCAGAGGACCCGGCGGTGCCCGGGTTATTTGAGGAAGGCATTGTGTGCCAAGGTTGGTTCCTATTAGATGTTTATGTGGCTTGCAGTGGTCTCAGGAACTTAGTGAAGGTACTGTGAGTCCCGGGGGCCTAGTCAGGAAAATCAAGTTAAGGAAGCCTAACAATAGCCCATGAGCTGAGGCCTAGTCAGGAAAATCAAGTTAAGGAAGCCTTTCTGTCAATTTTGGGGCTGTTTTGTGTTTTATAGGGGTTTTAGTGTTGTTTGGGAAGTGAATGACGTGAAGGTACTGCAAATCCCATCCTTCGTGGCCCCTCCTGCCCTAAACCACACCAGGTAGTGAAATGGGCCATTGGTCGCCTGTTTGGCAAATTTGGTCCTGATCTGTCAGTGCTGTGGGCCTCAGTGGCTGACTGGCTGAGGCCTTTCCCTTTCCCTCTGAGTCACTTTATTTTATTTATTTATTTATTTATTATTCACTCTTATATACTGCTCCTTCCGGAAGGCTCGGGGCGGTTTACATGGTACACATACAATATTACGGTACTTTACTTTAGAATGTTTGAATGTGGTTGGCCATTTGGAGGCAGTTATGCAAATTCAATTTCAGTGGCAACCAATCCCCTCTATCTGGGGCCATAGAATGTTGGAGTTCTGAGGCTGGCCAGTTAGAGCCCGTTATGCAAATAATCCCACAATGGCAGCCAATCGAAACGCAGGCACATATTCCTCCCGTCGCCCGCTTGGTCGCTCGGCCGCAAACACTGACTTTTATTATATGTAATAGATTTATTTATTTACTGCATTTGGATATCGCCCTTCTCAGCCCTCAGGCAACACATTTGGGAGTTGTAGTTGCTGAGATTTATAGTTCACCTACAATCACAGCAGGAGGGAGACTTTTGGTGGGATTCACTGTCTGTTTCCAAAAAGGAAGAGAAGGACAGGCAGAGAAATCAAACTTCTGCTAAAGGGGTTCCTAAGACCATCAGAAATATATGTTTTCTGATGGTCTTTGGTGACCCCTCTGAAACCCTCTCGTGACCCCTCAGGGGGCCCAACTCCCAGGTTGAGAAACTCTGGTCTACACTGACCATATAATGTAGTTCCAAACATGGAAATAGTTTATTAAAGTGTTTTTGTGGTCTGCGCAAAAGGTTTTTTTAAAGGTATATGAAAAGTTTAAAATGTCACATAGAAAGGTTAAAAATGGCAGCCACAAAAATGAAGCTTCTGGAATATAACAACTACTTTCAAAGTACGTACCACACAATTAAACAGGAAACAACACTTTCAAACCAGGAACAAAACATTTTTTCCATGTTGTTACATAGCAAATTTTCATAGGCTCCTGTAGCTACTTAAAGTAAAATGTAAAATAATAGAGAATCTGCTCACAGGTTTTCTCCATCACGTATAACTTGGCTTTTCATTACTTTTCCCTCATTCATAAATAAAAGCTGGTCCAACATAGAGTCTTCAAATATATCCAAGTTAAGACGGTTAACTTCTTAAAATGATTTGTGGTGCTCTGGTGTGATTCTGATTTCCTTTTGCATTTCTGCTTCCTGTCCTGGAAAATGTATATCTGTTTACAGCACGTGTCACCACATCCCCCTGTATAAACAACCAGACAGAGTATTCTTCATGGAAAGATAAATGCAAGGCAATTCTAAACACTGGCCATAAGGGATAACAGAGCCTCTTGGGAGATGGTTTACTTTCCCTTTGAGTCAGATTTTGGCAGATTCACAGGGAGTTCCTTTGTTAGTCTTTTCCTTCAAAAGTAGTTCCCCCTATACTATGAAAAAAAATTAATGTGCTGAGGATTTAAACTACTCTTCATTTAATTTCAGGAGCTAGGGTTGTATTTCCAAAGTATTGATTCCATATTGTGTAATAGTTTAGCCAATGGACTGACCATTGTCTGCTTGAAAGTAAACTCCACTGTGTTTAATGGGACTTACTCCCAAAAAGTGACTGTAGAATTGTAGCCTTGTTCAGGATAAACTTTGCTAAGCAAACTCTGATAGGATTATGATATATTAGGCAACAACAATTAGATTTTGTAAATAGGGAGAGTTTGTTTTAGTTTTTGATTAATGAGTTTTAGAAATGCACACATTTTCTGTACATTTATTTAGATGCCAGCAACAATACACAATTATACTATATTTCATCACATAACTGTTGGGGGGGGGGTGTCTATCCAGCTTTTTGTAATTTTTACAGACATATATATGCCTGTCCCCCGGTGGCACAGCAAGTTAAACCACTGAGCTGCAAAACTTGCTGACCAAATGTTCGCCAGTTCGAATCTGGGGAGCGGGGTGAGCTTCCACTATTAGCCCCAGCTTTTGCCAACCTATCAGTTCAAAAACAGGGAAATGTGAGTAGATCAATAGGTACAACTCTGGCGGGAAGGTAATTGCCCTCCATGCAGTCATGTCCTTGAAGACGTCTACGGACAATGCCGGCTGTTTGGCTTAGAAATGAAGATGAGCACCAACCCCCAGTCGGACATGTCTAGACTTGATGTCAGGGGGAAACCTTTACCTTTACCTATATGCCTGCCCATACAATTTTGGGTACATTCTCCAGCATGCTGTTATCATTCATCTGTGTAAGAATTATGCTGTTTTTTCATTACGTGCAGATCCATGTTTGGAGGAAGAGTTCACTATTTGTCTTGTATTCTGTAGCTATTGTTGCATTTTATTGATCTTAATGGGAGGAATTATGATATTTATGTTGGTTGTTGTTTTGTGTTGTTGTCTTTGTACTTTTTGCACTTTTGAGTGCTTTGTGAGTTGCCCCAAGTCCCTCCGGGAGATGGTGGTGGGGTATAAAAAAGTATTATTATTATTATTATATAGGCTATTGGTTTCATATTAATTGCAAAAATGATGTTCCCAAAATACCTTGTCTGTGTATTGTTTGTTTGCACTTTTGAGTGCTTTGTGAGCTGCCCCAAGTCCCTCCGGGAGATGGTGGTGGGGTATAAAAAGTATTATTATTATTATTATTATTATATAGGCTATTGGTTTCATATTAATTGTAAAAATGATTTTCTCAAAGTACCTTGTCTGTGTATTGTTTGTTTGCACATTTGAGTGCTTTGTGAGCTGCCCCAAGTCACTCCGGGAGATGGTGGTGGGGTATAAAAAAGTATTATTATTATTATTATTATATAGGCTATTGGTTTCATATTAATTGCAGAAATGATTTTCTCAAAGTACCTTGTCTCATCACAACTATTTATTTACTATCGAGTATGGTGGAAAAGAATGCTGCCCCATTATAAATGTTAAAGAAAGATTCAACTGGTAGTCTACTTCACTTTTGTACTTGGAGCAGGAAGGGATAGTTCTGAGTTTCAGCCCAGTACTGGCCATACAAAGTCATGCTTTGCTGTCCCTAAGCCAGCCTTCTCAGATGCAATGGCGGGTGCATTCCTATCCCAAACGTTGAAGTAAGATTCAACTTCCCAGTCCAATTGGCAATCTTCATATGGAACGTGGACATTCTGTCCTTTGCCTCAAGCAACAGAATGTCTTCAACTAAGCCTGGCTCTGCATTAAACTGTGGAGAGTTTGAGTAAGCTGGCTACCCAATGTGTGGTATCCTTGCAAATGAAAGGGCAACCCTTTACTTGGCTTTCTTCAGTACTCCTCGCATGGCAGGAGAAGGCTACTGCATTGCCAGGCATAACATGCGCTTCTAGCTCTAACAGTACAAACCACAACATTTACAATATGCAGCAAAACCACATTAATATGTTTGGGCTGTTAGTTATAAATCAGATTGCACTAAAGTTTTGTCCAAAAAGTAGTTCTCTTTCTTCTTTTTTTTAAACTAAGTAACCTTAACTTCATGATCTCTCTAGATTTTCTCCACTCTTGCAATCATACATTGTAAGTCTTAATTGCCGAGCAGGAAATAAGTTTCTAAAAATAAGATAATTTTCATTAAATGAGACTTATGGAGAGGATGGCATCTGACAGTTAATGCTAAGACACTTTGTGAGCTTTATAGTCTAGTTTCATGGTGGCTTTTGAATGATATATAAGGTAAGATATGACACTCCGTGGTGCTTTATATTATCCATATGGCAATCATTTGTTCTGAGAGTACCCATTTCCCTATCCTTATAAGAGCCCATAAAAACGAATAATAAAACTAAAAGTGATAGGAAGGTGGGTGCTCATAATTGACACCACATGCCTGTCATGTGCACTGTCTTGCCATTCACTATGGAAAAGAACTCGTTCCCTGCAAATGCAATCTAATGTTCTCCTTTCTGCACATTTGCACAGCCCTGCCAATGCAAAGGGCTTTAAATCTTGCACTGCTTTCTTCCTATTGAGCAAAACTAACACAGAAATATGAAATTCCTGCTAATACATACTGTGTGTGTACTATATTTTCTTCAAAAGCCATCCTGTTTTCTCTTCCATTGATTACATTTTTTTGGTACCATCCACATTTCTTATTCAGTAATCTTTACGATATTCATCATGAATACAAGATTTATATTCAGGATGTGCACACGAATTAATTTTAAACACAGGCTTCCCTATACATTTCAGTGAGGAGGTCCAAGTCATGACACAGGCATTTAAAGTATGCTCACTGAATCAAATTCTGAATGGTTATTCAACACATACATGAAATCCATTGATTCAGTGGATCTACTGTTGTTGACAATAATAGTTAGATCCAAGCCTCTATGTCAGGGGTGCTCACACTTTTTCAGCATGCGAGCTACTCATAAAACAACCAAGTCAAAATGATCTACCTACCCACTACTCAGAGAGCCATAAAAGCAAAATATTTGGAAATATATTTCAGTGAGAGCCATATAATATATTTTAAGACGCAATTCAACTAAATGTGAGTGTAATAAGCCCCTGAAATTATTCATAATAATAATAGTAATAGTAACAACAACAACAACAGGTTCCTAGAGTAGAAGGAGACTTCCAAATTCTCAAACAGCCAAAGTTGAAAGAGCACCAGAGAAATAAATATAAATGTCTGTATGCAAACGCTAGAAGCCTTCGAACAAAAATAGGGGAGTTGGAATATTTGGCAAAAGAAAAAAATATTGATATTATTGGCATAACAGAAACCTAGTGGACGGAGGAAAACAAATGGGACACAAAGATTCCAGGTTATAAACTGTACAGGAAAGACAGGAGAGGGGACAATGGTGGTCTGGAAAATGAAGTTAAACAGGCCTCAAAAAAGAAATACATTAGTCATAATGGGGGACTTCAACTATCCCCAAATAGATTGGCCAAATTCTTGTTCTACGCATGAAAGAGAGACAAGGTTCCTCGACATGCTAGCTGATTATTCCCTTGAGCAGATGGTCATGGAACCAACCAGGGGAAAGGGGATCCTGGACTTGGTGCTAACTAATGAACAAGATCTTGTTCAAGATGTCCTTGTAGCTGAGCCCATAGGTACCAGTGACCATAACACAATAACCTTCAACGTAAGTTTGGATAGCAAACTGTCAGTGAAAACTAACACGGAGACATTAAACTTTCACAAAGGGAATTTCACCAAAATGAGAAAAAAATTGTAAAGAACAAACTAAAAGGAGCAGTAAAAAAATCAAATCCCTCCAAAATGCTTGGAAACTGCTTAAAAAAACCTTAAAACAGGCCGAACTAAAATGCATTCCAATAAAAAGAAAGAGGCATGGAAAGTCCAAAAGGACACCAGAATGTCTTACAAATGAAGTAAAAAATGTGATTGGAAAGAAGAAAAACTCATTTAAGAAATGGAAGGCTCTTCCTACCGAGGAGAACAGAAAGGAACACAAGCTCTGGCAAACTAAATGCAAAGCAACAGTCAGGAAAGCCAAGAGAGATTTTGAGGCACACATAGCAAAGAATATTTAAAAACAACAAAAACTTCTTTAAGTACATCAGAAGCAGGTACACCACTAGAAAAGAAGTTGGGCAACTCGTCGACAATGGTCAGAAAGGGAAAATCAGCTAAGACAAGGAGATTGCTGAGCGGCTAAATGACTTCTTTGCCTCCGTTTTCACACAGGAGGACAGACAACATATGCCTGCAGCCAAGTCAGTTTTTTCAGGGAGGGAATTAAAAGAATTAAAACAGATAGAGATAAACAAGGAGGATGTTCTCATATGCCTTACTAAACTAAATGTCAACAAATCACCAGGTCCAGATGGCATCCACCCCAGAGTTCTTAAGGAACTCAAGTGTGAAATTGCTGAACTTCTAGCTAAGATATATAACCTTTCTCTAAGATCAGGCACTGTACCCGAGGACTGGAGGGAGGCAAATGTAACACCGATCTTCAAGAAAGGATCCAGAGGTGATCCAGGAAATTATAGACCAGTCAGTTTAACCTCAGTTCCAGGCAAAGTGATGGAAACCATTATTAAAGAAAATATTACTATGCACATAGAAGAACAGGCATTGCTGAAAGAAAATCAACATGGTTTCTGCAAAGGCAAATCATGTCTTACTAACTTGTTAGAATTCATTGAGGGTGTAAATAAACACATAGATAAAGGGGACCCAATTGTAATTGTTTACCTTGACTTTCAAAAGGCTTTTGACAAAGTCCCTCACCAAAGGCTCCTAAATAAGCTCTTCAGCCATGGAATCAGGGGACAGGTCTTGTCCTGGATTGGAACCTGGCTAAACTGTAGGAAAAAAGGGTGGTAATAAATGGACACTTCTCTGGGTGGAAAGAGGTGAGAAGTGGCGTACCCCAAGGTTCAGTTTTGGGTCCGTTACTTTTTAATTTATTCATTAATGATCTGGATGTAGGAGTGAATTCTGAGGTAGCAAAGTTTGCAGACGACACTTAATTGTTCAGGGTAGTTAAAAATGAAACTGATTGTAAAGAGCTCCAGAAAGATCTCTCGAAATTGAGTGAATGGGCAACAAAGTGGCAAATGCATTTTAACCTAAACAAGTGTAAAGTCATGCACATTGGGGCAAAGAACCCCAACTACACCTACCAATTGATGGAGTCAAAGCTTTCCGAGACAAAACAGGAAAGGGATCTTTGGGTCTTGGTGGACAGATCAATGAAGATGTCAACCCAGTGCGCTGCAGCAGTGGAAAAGCAAATTCTATGCTAGGCATGATCAGAAAGGGAATCGAAAATAGGTCAGCAAATGTTGTATTACCTCTCTACAAATCTATGGTAAGGCCACATTTGGAGTACTGTGTACAATTCTGGTCTCCGCACCTTAAGAAGGATATAACGGAACTGGAAAAGGTACAGAAAAGGGCAACAAGAATGATCCAAGGGATGGAGCGGCTCCCTTATGAAATCAGGTTGCAACGCCTTGGTCTTTTCAGCCTTGAAAGATGGCGTTTAAGAGGTGACTTGATCGAAGTGTATAAAATCATGCATGGGATAGAAAAGGTGAATAAAGAAAAATTATTTTCTTTGTCACAAAACACTAGGACTAGAGGGCACTCCCTGAAGCTCCAAGGTAGGAAAATTAGGACTAATAAAGGGAAATATTTCTTCACCCAGAGGGTCATTGGGTTATGGAACTCACTTCCGGAAGAGGTTGTGACAGCTGTCAGCCTGAACAACTTCAAGGCAGGTTTAGACAGATTCATGGATACCAAGTGTATCGGTAGTTACTGAAAAGGACATTCAAGTGCCACCTCGGAGTTGGTTGAGGTAGGCACGATTTCCCTAGGTACTGGTTGTGGGGGGTCGGGAGCAGGTCAGGGTTTTGCCCTCCCTTCTGCTCGAGATCCCCGTGTACAACTGGTGGGCCACTGTGTGATACAGAATGCTGGACTAGATGGGCTGAGGTCCGATTCAGCATGGCTCTTCTTATGTTCTTATGTTCTTAAGGGCCATCCAGTCCAACCTCCTTCGGCCATAAGGGAAAAACACAATCAAAGCATTCCTCACAGATGGCCATTCAGCCTCTGATAATAATAATAATAATAATAATAATAATGGGTTCCTAGAATAGGAGGAGACCTCCAAGGGCCATCCAGTCCAACCTCCTTCTGCACCTGGGCGGCATCGGGAGCCTGCGGGGCGGGACTGAGCCTTCCTCCTGCCCTGCCTGCGATCTACCAGGATGCCCTACGCGATCTACCAGTAGATCGTGATCTACCTAATGAGCACCCCTGCTCTATGTGATATCAAATGTAACAAATAGTGAAGCTGTTGTCCTAAAGAAAAATGTAATACAGTACGGCCTTTGCATCTGCAGTGGGACCCCCCCCCCCATGGAACACCCCCCATGTTCCGTGATTTCCTATGGGTATAGAAAACATCAGATAAAAGCAAATCCTATTAAAATTAGGGACATTCAGCCCAATGATACCATATAACTGCACTGGAGGATCTCAGAAATGCCCATAGAGAACGTATTTTGTCACATGCAGATGAATGAAACCACAAATACCAGTCCTGCGGATATGGGATCATAGTGTACATACAGTTAGATACCCCATATTTCTGAGCAGTCAGTGGGCTGGAATATTTTTCAGTTTGTTTATTCTCTGGAGTTGGAAAAGGCTGAAAACAATTAAACAAACAATTATATTAAAACATAAAATATAAAAGCACATAAAATATAAAAGCACCGGGACTGTGGCGTAGCTGGCTGTGTGTCAGCTGCATAAGATCTCTACTGACCAGAAGGTCATGAGTTCAAGGCCTGCCCAGGTCGAGTTGGGCTCTTGACCAAATTGTGTAGCTTGTTGTCGACCTTTGCAACCTGAAAGACAGTTGCATCTGTCAAGTAGGAAATTTAGGTACCACTTTGTGGGGAGGCTAATTTAACTTATTTACAAGGCCATAAAATCTCCAGGAAGTATGAAAAAGAATAAAGTAATGCGACAGCTCCACCTGGTGGCCAGAAGCTGGAATGTTAAATTGCCTTTGAGTGTCTGTCTATATATGTTGTATGTCTATGGCATTGAATGTTTGCCTGTATATGTGCATTGTGAACCGCCCTGAGTCCCCTGCAGGGTGAGAAGGGCGGAATATAAATGTTGTAAATAAATAAATAAATAAAATGTTAGAAGCCAGATAAGCCAACTAGTATTTGCTCAGCTAAATGGTACACTTTGGCTGTGAGATTGCAGACCATGGAAGCAGAGTCCCAGAGTATGGACATCCGTTTAGTTTTTTTAAAAAACCCAACCCTTGATTGTCAAGATCATCACTTTTTGTCTCCAGAGACTCACATCTTTGTTGAAGTTTGGAATTGAACTATTGAGTCAATCAATATCATCTCTTTGAACACTGTATCTATGAAGGATGCTCCCTCCCAGGGACACCCAAAAAGCTAATTGGCTTCTGGGCCAGCAAATCTCAGGCTGGCATTTCCCCATGAAAGAGAATCACCATCTGAAAGCAGCAATGTTAGCAGTGCCATCAGCCAATCAGGGCACAGAGCCAGACCGGCCCCTCTTCCAGCCAGTCAGGGAGGGAAGCAGGAGTTTTGAATAGCTGTCATGCGTATAAAATTGTGCTCTTCTCTGTATGTTATGGTTGTACTTTTAAGGTACCTCTGCTTGTACTTGCATCACTTCAGAATGGATTTAATAATCTTCTGTGGATTGTCTTCATCATGGTCAGTTATCTCTGTGTGTCTTGTCCATGCAGTGTTAGTCTGAACTCACCGGGCATGGTCCCCGTTGTCCGCAGTCCTAGTTTTAAATTTGACTACAGTATCATATGTGTGCATATCAGAAAGGAGATAGACAGTGTAGAATCCCCTTCTTTTCCTGTGCTGCTTCTGGTGCTTGCAGAAGTCTTACCTCTAGCAGCCTTCACCATGAGATTTTATTTCCTACCTGGAGACCTGGAGAAGTATTAATTTCCCTGAGGCCCCCTAAGCTTTTTAATAAAAAATAAAAATTGAAAAATAAAATAATTAAAAAAACCTACTTCCAAGGGTAGCTGGCAAGTCAAGCTGACTTAAATCCCAAGGAACAAGATAATAACAAGGCAAACCGCTCCTGCAGTCAAATGCCACTTAGTGTCTAGAGCAGGGCGCTGTCAACGCGAGATCACGCCAGCGTTTTGACAAATAAAAATTGAAAAATAAAATAAATAATAAAAATAAAAATTCTACCGCGATACTCTTCGGCTATTCTACTACTGGATCGCTGAGGCCACAGACGTGATTAGGACCTTCTTCGACTCAGTCGGTCGTCGCTACTGGATCGTCACAGTCCGGGTAATCCTAGATCCTGCGCTAGTTAGGAAAAGGTAGGCCGAAGCAGGGGGCTCCTCAGGGGGCTCCTCATTCCCTCCCCCCATCTCCCCTCATGTGTTAAATATAAAATTAAATATAGTTATAGATGAAATAAGGGGAGATGGGATACATTAAAATAAGGGGAGACGGGAGGATGGAATTAAATATATTTAATATTAAATAAAAATAAGGGGAGAGGGGAGGATGGAATTAAATATATTTAATATTAAATAAAAATAAGGGGAGAGGGGAGGATGGAATTAAATATATTTAATATTAAATAAAAATAAGGGGAGAGGGGAGGATGGAATTAAATATATTTAATATTAAATAAAAATAAGGGGAGAGGGCACCGGGGGAGAGGGCGGGGGTGGGGAGGGGGCGGAGCTGAGGGCAGGGGTGGAGCCGGGGGCGGGGGCAGACCCTACGGGCCCCCAGGTCATCAGTGACCGGAGTTCAGGCCCCTGGGCTGGTAAAGTTGGACAGCCCTGGTCTAGAGCATGAGTCCATCCAAGCTGAACGTAGCTTCAGGTCTGGCGAAAATCCTCCCAGACCGGTCTAATAAAAGAATCTATTTTCTATGTGACCAACGTGCACCCCCTTTCTCAAACTCCAATCTCTCCAGGATAATCGGATGCTGGCCCTCCTGTCAAATTCCTCATTAGCGGCCCCAGGTGCTTCACTATCAATCTGGGAAACTCGATCCTCCCTATCCTCGGAATGCTCGCCCGGCAAGGGAGTGAAGAAGTTCTCGTGAAAATCAAGGTCGCTAGGCCACTCACTGAATTCAGAACTAACTTCCATGGAGTCATCACTATCCCCATCTTCAGTCCCATACCCATGTAACCATCCATCATCCCAGGCTAAATCTTCATCTGCAGTCTCGTACCCATCTGGCCACCCATCATGCCCGTTCTGACCCTGAACAGCTGGGACCCCCGGGGCAGCTGGGACCCCCGGTGTCTGTCTATGACCACTAGGCTGGAACACCACACTCATAACTTTACACTGAGATCACTGCAATGTGAATATGTTTATGTGTGCTTTCTTTATTTACTGGTCTGGAAATAAGAGTACACAGCAGTGGCTTGGGATAATATAATTTCTAAGCCCTTTTCCTATGGATCATCATTTAGCCCTAGGCTAAAAACTGAAAACAGTATAATGAGACTGCTCTCAGGAATGGAAAGAGTTGTCCATTGGGACAGGGTCTAATCAAACAGCACAAGTATGATAACTGCATTGCCAACATTTCAGTTTGTTTTGGAACTTATGCAGGCAGGTCACTGAAAAATTGCAACTGCAAACAAGATGTCTAATTTCATAAATGTAGTTATGATTGTGTTACTCAATAAAGGATGGGAACTTTGATTTGCAAATATCAGGTGGAAGTATCTTTTGAAATACCAATGCTAGATATTTGCGGATAGCAAAAAGTCAGAAAGGACATCACTTGAGTAGAAGTTACATGATGTTTCTGTGTGTGTATATGGGTCCAGTGCATACTTCCAAAGGGTTAATTTTCCCCCATTGCTCAATTTCGACTGCATTCATGAACAAGGTTGTCAGCATGACAAACAACACCTGCTGAAATTCCTACTTCTGCACAACCATTAAACAGATGGAAGCCTTGCCCCTTATTTCACCTGACAGGCCTATCACAAAACCCACATTCATTCTCTCCCTTTCTACGTTCTATTCAGAGTTTGGAAGATTACTTCTTGGACTACTTTTTAAAGTCCAAAAAAAGCAAATTTTCTGAGTTCTGGTTCCATAGCTATATTTTTTATTGCTCAATCATAATTGTGCATAAAAATTCCCCCTAAAATGTTATTTCTGGTGCGAAGAGATAAATGTCAAAGAATGCAGACACTTTGGATTAAAAGACTGTTAAATTTCCATAGCAAGGCAGGCTTCTCATTTTCAAATGGAATTCTTAAAAGTCATTGACTTTACATGTTATGAGACTGTTTCATGAATGTGAATACATTTTCTCTATGCCATGCATGTAAGAGTGTCTGTTAGGCAACCAGAAACCTCAAGGCAATGTTCCCTTCAAAGCACCACTGCAAGAAAATAAAGTAGAAAAACAAATGTGGAAGTATCTGTTGTTATATGCCTTCAAGACAGAAACTGAATCTGGTGTTGGCAGTCTTCATGACATTCAATGATTTCCACTGCATAGCCCATTTTTTGCCCTTAGCCCGACTTCACTTTACACTAAGCAAAGTCAGTGGATACTCTGAAGTTTGCAGGAAAGTCTGGAGTATCCACAGGCTTTAAAGCCAACTGGACACCTGGATTGGCTCCAATTCAGCATGTCCACATGCACACCACTGCTATCACCTGTGCTGATCATCAGAGGGAAGTGAATGGGTCATTTGCATGTCACCGTCACCAGTCCTCGTTGGAGCTCCTCATTGGTTGCATCTGCAGAGGTTAAGATAGGGTTCCTCTCAGCAAGAAAGAAAGAGTTGTTGTTCACACAGCACCTTGTTATAACCTCAGCAGATGTGACAAGTGATATCCAGGTGCATGCAGGGAGCTCCATGGCTTGTAAATAGCAGTGGTGGTGAAACACAGACAAGGGGAAGGCCCAATGGTGCCAGTAAGGTCATGGCCTGCACAGAGTTGATCTGGGTCCACATTAGAGAATAAGGCTTCAGACTAGCTTCAGATGTAGCAGTCACTATACATACTATCATAGCCTGGAAGACAGCTATGGCTTTCCATAATGACACTCTTTTGAATTTGCCTTCAATTCTCATTCTGATTAAAGTTGTCAAATTGGATCTGGGATGGGGTTCCTGTGACTTTAATAATTAACAGATTATCATTAACAGATTTTCAAATAGGATAGCATACTGTGAAGTACCTTCAAGAGCAATGATGATTTGGAAGCTCCTCCCTCACCTTCCAAACCCCAACTTTGAGCCTCAACTGTCCCCTCTTCACATGGCTATTGCCTCACTAGATGGGTATACTTGTGGGAAAAGGTCTTTCAACAAGCCGGTAATTCAGTGCCCCTCTGTAACCACTCCCATTGTTCTCCTACATAGAAAAGAGTGGTTGCAGATGAAGATGTGTTTGGAAGGGATGGGTACTTATATCCTTCTTATAGATGCTTTATGGTGTAGCAGATTTCCATGACTACACACGGTTGGCTGCTCGAGCGGACGCAGAAGAAGTAGGAGGCAGACAACAGAGTTTCTCAGAAAAGATCAGTTTACTTTACTTCCACAGCTGCAGAGGTCCGACCCGGCACAACGTGGTGCTCTCAGGGAGGGACCTCGAGCATCATGATTGATACATATTTATACAAACAGCAGGGTTCGACCTATGGTCGCCCAATATCTCATTATTGGTTAAAAGTTATGTCGCAGCTAAAATTGCACTCAAAGGCTAAGGCTAAGATGTGCTCTCTATCTAAAGACTGGGGGACTGCGGGTGCCTTCTCTTGAAACTCAGGGGTCCCAAAAAGTAAAACCACCTCAGGATGGAATAAAACAAAGTCCTTTATTTGAACAAAGTTCTAGGAGAACTTGGCGCAGATCTTAACAGTTTCCAAAAGGTTGATGAAACAAACTCCCTAGATGGTTCTTTCTCTATACTTGGTTGCTGGGATAAAGATTGAAAAATCCCCCTTTGCTTCCACCAATGATAGGGAAATCCGGGGATATTCCTTATCCTGACTCTGGCTGGCTATTTAGGAAGAACGGATCTTCCCCTATCTAAGCACAGATTCAGTTTTATAGGCAGAACTAGAGAAGGTTGCAGACAGATAGCCCCCCCCCCCAAATACAACAGGATAGTACAGGTCTATAACAAGGTACATTGGCTAACTATCCACACTACAACAACACAAAGGTAAAGGTAGTTAGAAAACCCTAGTACTTACAATGGCCTGTCTAGCTGACCTAGCTTGACCAAAGCACATCTGAGACGTTCTCTAGCCCAGTGTTTCCCAACCAGTGTGCCGTGGCACACTAGTGTGCCGTGAGCGATTATCAGGTGTGCCGTGGGAAATGGGAACCTCCAATACCCTTTCTTCCCCCTCCTGCCGAACACTTTTTCTTCTTTACTCAGGCTCCCTTCTTCCCAGCCTCGCTCTGCTCGCTTTGCCCTGCTTTGCTCACGCTGCTGCTTCTGCGGGAGGGAGGAGGGAGGGAGGATGACCTGTGCGGGTGCTACTGCGCAGACTCATCCCACGTATTGCTCCCTTTCCCTCCACATTGCTCTCTGCATATAGGTGAACTACAACTCCAAAACTCGAGGTCAATGCCAAACTCTTATAGTATTTTCTCTTGGTTATGGGAGTTCTGTGTGGGAAGTTTGATTCCATTCCATCATTGGTGGGGTTCAGAATGCTCTTTGATTGCAGGTGAACTATAACTCCCAGCTGTTGAGCAAGACCTTCGTATGTGTCTTTCTGCCATTCCTGTCAGGATATCTATGTTGTGTTCATCGAAACAGGCCCAGGTTTCACACTGAGTGTATAAATACATTTAAAAACATATTAACTGTATGTATTACTGTGTTAGAGTGTCATTTTGCGTCATTTTGGTTGGTGGTTTTGCGTCATTTTGGTTGTAAAAAATGTGCCGCGGCTCAAAAAAGGTTGAAAAACACTGCTCTAGCCTGGCGAAGACTGAAGAGAGATCTCAAAATGGAGAACTCATCCCCAGGGGGAAAAGGGATACATTTTGCAGGGCTCCAGCAGCAAGCTTTGCAAAACTGGCTGCAAACCTGTTAATGATTAACCAACAGGGTGCCAATGAGTCTATGACAACCCTAAAGGGAAATGCAAAGGGATGCTGTTTTCTAGAACTGGGGGCAATACAAAGCAGATGTCCGGAAGACAGAACAATAGTCATGATAACCCCTTACACACTATTGCTACAATACTGATGTTAGGTCTTTCTGTAAAGCAGCAACTGAGTCTTTAAATATCCTGACTCCACCAATTCAAAGATGGGGCTTCCTTGTAACAGAAAAAGCATTCCAACCATATCATAAAAATTCAATAGCTTTCTCACCTAGTTTTCCATTCCTCTTTGGAGAAATAGTGTGGTGGGTCTGTAAAGTTATGAGCCAACAAAAATAGCACATTGCAATGAAAATCAATGTGTTCCTTTTTTCCTTTTATATATCCATCTTCAGTGACTGAATGAACTGTAACTTGAACATGCAGCACGATTTTTGTTCCTCGTTTACAAATGTCCTTTACTAATTGGTTCTATCATAAAAACATGGGAAAAGTATATTAAACTGCAAAAACTTTGTTTTTGTGGGACATCCCACAGCACATTTTGCTATGGTTTTTCAATGCATGTCTCATTGAGTCTCAACCATTCAAAATAGTTTGTGGCAGGCACAAAAATGAAGTTTCTGGAGTATAACAACTACTTTCCAAGTAGGTACCACACAATTAACCAGGAATAATACTTTCAAACCAGGAATAGGACATCAAAAAAATTGTTTCACAGTGTAACAAATAATGCACCGAGGCCAAGAGACCTAACCTGGTGATAAAATTACTGTAGGTCCACATATTATGTAACAAATCAAATTGTACTGAAAGCCTTGAGAGGACAGTTCTCTACACACTGCTAAACCCTCCAGTGCAATTCTATAGTATTCAAAGTTCTTTACGTATAACTGAAGGTGAAAGAGTTCCATCAAGTTCATAAAGGAGGAAGCTGTTGTTTGAATATTCAAGTCCAAGATGATTTAACTTGGACTCGACCAAAAAAAGCAATGCTTGAGAGGGCTTCAATGATTTATTTTTGTTGTTGTTGTTATGTTATGTTGACCAAATCCCAGGGCCTGGAGCAGATTTTCAACATGGACATTCAATAAACACAGGACAAGCATTGGTAACCATTAACAATAAATCAAATGATATCTTAACTCTATTGCATGTTCTCCACTAAGGCCCACTACGTGAAATCAATGTGGCCAACCTGCTCACAATGTGTTTAGGGTATGCACTTTTAATGTATCTTTTTGAATATGTGTACAAAGTTTGTTACTGGGAGCAGGAGGTAGCGGGAGCAGAATAACTGATTTATGTGCTTGAATTTAATGCACCATTAAATGCGCATGTGATTTAATTTGGCAAAAATGTGCATATTACATTTGAGCTCTCTCGGCATTACTTCGCGAACGAAGATTCTTAGGAAGGACTCATCCCACACTTTTTACAAGCACGTTGATAAGCAATTGTCAGGTAAAACTTATCCCCATCTTCATAGGATGGTGCAGATGGGGATCATTCCATTAACTATGAACAATAGATTTGCATAATGTACACATGATCTTAAGTACATCTTTTTCTATGGGTTTGAAAACCCAAAAATGTGTGAATTCCTGATGCAAATACATTTGAACTTATGTGGTGCCAATTGTCAATCTATCTATCTATTACATATAATAAAAGTCAGTGTTTGCGGCCGAGCGACTGAGCGAGCGACGGGAGGAATATGTGCCAGCGTTTCGATTGGCTGCCATTGTGGGATTATTTGCATAACGGGCTCTAACTGGCCAGCGTCAGAACTCCAACATTCTACGGCCCCAGACAGAGGGGATTGGTTGCCACTGAATTGGAATTTGCATAACTGCCTCCAAATGGGCAACCACATTCAAACATTCTAAAGTGACTCAGAGGGAAAGGGAAAGGCCTCAGGCCACTGAGGCCCACAGCACTGACAGATCAGGACCAAACTTGCCAAACAGGCGACCAACGGCCCACTTCACTACCTAGTTTGGTTTAGGGCAGGAGGGGCCACGAATGATGGGATTTGCAGTACCTTCGCGTCATTCACTTCCCAATCAACACTAAACCCCCTATAAAACACAAACCAGCCCCAAAATTGACAGAAAGGCTTCCTTAACTTGATTTTCCTGACTAGGCCCCCGGGACTCACAGTACCTTCACTAAGTTCCTGAGACCACTGCAAGCCAGATAAACATCTAATAGGGACCAACCTTGGCACACAATGCCTTCCTCAAATAACCCGGGCACCGCCGGGTCCTCAGCTAGTATCTTATAAACAAAACAAAACAAATGATTTCAATGAAGCAAACTTACATGCCGAATACAAGTGACATTTAAACTCCCCCCCCCCCCAAACTGGCAATCTTATATGAGGAGGGCCATTGTAGAGTGGGGATTTGAACAGACTCGCAAACCTCACTAGGCGCACTTTAAACTAGGTCCACCGGGGGAGGGGGACAACAGCCTTTCAAACAGTATTTTACCCACAATATCAGGGAACCGCCAGAAGGCTAAACCAAGGACTGCACAAACACAACGAGGACCAATTACCGAAAGCACAATAATCCCAAATAAACAGCTCAGGGGCTCACATGTCTTTACACTAATGCACAGAGCATGAGAAATGAGCAAGACAAACTCCAACTTTTAGCACAACACCACAAATTTGATGCCATAGGCATCACTGAAACCTGGTGGAATGACTCCTATTGCTGGAATATAGACATCGAGGACTATAACCTCAGAAGGCTGAGAGGAGACATGATAGCCATGTATAAATATGTGAGGGAAAGTAATAGGGAGGAGGGAGCAAGCTTGTTTTCTGCTGCCCTGGAGACTAGGATGCGGAACAATGGCTTCGAGAAAGGAGATTCCACCTGAACATTAGGAAAAACTTCCTGACTGTGAGAGCTGTTCAGCAATGGAACTCTCTGCCTCAGAGTGTGGTGGAGGCTCCTTCTTTGGAGGCTTTTAAACAGAGGAAGGATGGCCATCTGTCGGGGGTGCTTTGAATGCAATTTTCCTGCTTCTTGGCAGGGGGTTGGACTGGATGGCCCATGAGGTCCCTTCCAACTCTATGATTCTATAAGACCATGTGTTGAGTTATCTTGGGGCCCTCCCACACATCCATATACTAAGGAGGCTGTTCAAGTCCTGAATCGGTGCTTGGCCGCTGTAACGGACTGGATGAGGCCTAACAAATTGAAACTAAATCCAGACAAGACAGAGGCACTCCTGGTCAGCCGTAAGGCTGAACAGGGCATAGGGTTACAGCCTGTGCTTGATGGGGTTACACTCCCCCTGAAGGCGCAGGTTCGCAGTCTGGGAGTGATCCTGGACTCATCGCTGAGCCTGGAGCCCCAGGTCTCGGCAGTGGCCGGGAGAGCTTTTGCAAAGTTAAAGCTTGTCCGCCAGCTGCGCCCGTACCTTGGGAAGTCTGACTTGGCCACGGTGGTCCACACTCTGGTTACATCCCGAATAGACTACTGCAACGCTCTCTACGTGGGGTTGCCTCTGAAGACTGCTCGGAAGCTGCAATTAGTCCAACGTTTGGCAGCCAGGTTACTAACAGGAGTGGGGTACAGGGAGCATACAGCTCCCTTGCTGCGCCAGCTCCACTGGCTGCCAGTTAGCTTCCGGGCACAATTCAAAGTGCTGGTTTTAACCTACGAAACCCTATATGGTTCTGGTCCAGTTTACCTGTCCGAACGGATTCTCCCCTATGAACCATCAAGAACATTAAGATCCTCCGGAGATGCCCTGCTCTCGGTCCTGTGAGGACGAGAGACAGGGCCTTCTCTGTGGTAGCCCCTCGGCTGTGGAACTCTCTACCAAGTGCTGCTAGATCTGCCCCCTCTCTGTTGTCCTTCAGGAGGCTGATGAAGACCTGGATGTGGAACCAAGCCTTCCCAGAATAGCTGAGATTGGCTATTGTCTGAATGTATGACCACATTTACAGATTGAGTGGAATTGTTTTAATGACGATGTGGTTTTATGCTGGGTTTTTATGTATTTTAATATGTTGTTGTAGTTGTTGTAAAATTGTATAGCATTGAATTTTTGCTGTTATGCCGGTCTGAGTCCCTCGATAGAGGTGAGAAGGTCGGGGTACAAAAGTTTTAAATAAAAATTAATAATAATCCAGAATGTCAAGGCAGAATAACCCATAATATCTGTTTTGAACTGCGTTATCTAAGTCCACACTGCCATATATCCCAGTTCAAAGCAGATAATGTGGGATTTTACTAGAAGGGGCCTTAGGGTCCCGAGAAGTCAGAAATTCCATAAAGACACACAACAATAAGAACAACACCAAGATGATTGAGAAATATACAAAACTGTACAATGTAGAATTATTTCCTCTGAGTGTAGCTTTGTGCTTTTGGTAAGAAAAAAAGTCCCCCTTTTCCCTGAAATCGCATTTGTCCTTCAGTTCCGTGGTCTTGCTTGGCACTAAGTGTCTAGTTCCTGTGCCGATCTGATTCGGTCGAATTACATGCTTTTACTACTCCTACAAGCCAATGCAGCAAGCCTACAATTAAGTGTGAGATGGTTTCAATCCTAAATGGAACAAAAGTCTGCCCTCACCAAGAGCCTGAGGTCTTACTCCCTCCCCTCCTCTTTTTAAATTGCTGTTTTTTTAGGCTGTTTTCCAACAGTGGAGCCCCTGCAACAAGTCAAGACACTGAACCTGCCTTATAGTTAGAATTGCTCCCTGGCCATTTTTAGTATGCCTGACAGTTTGCTGAATGTACAATATTGCCCTTGTAAGGGAAGAGAGAGAGGAGAGCTGTGATGTCATTCAACATTATATAATATCAGCATTGAGAAGAAATGCCATTTTGATGCATCGAGGGACGTGCAATAATTGCAACCATCTTTCATGTTTCCCTTCATTTTTGAACCTTAAATAGTAACCCAGTTACAAACAAGAAGAAAAACGAGTGTTTTGGCAGGAGAACAGAAACCTTTAAAGGTGTTTCTAGCCCTTTTGGCTCCCATGATTTCTGAAATGAAGACAAGAGTCTCCTAAGTGGTTCGGCTTTGTTATCCGGAGAACAGCAGAAAATGGAAAAGGCAAATGGTAATAGCCAAGTATATAATCCCTGGGGGAGGGGGCAGGCTTGAAGGAAAGTGCTCGCTGTTCAATATAATTACATGTAATTTGTTGCTGAAATGAATTGTTGTCACAGGTTCTCTTTTGAGGGCAAACATCCAGAACGATATTTGTGGGAGATGGGCAGCACGTGGACTGCCTAGTACAATAACAGTGCAAGGTTACGCACGTTTACTCAGAACAAAGTCACGCTGGGCACAATGAGAGCTGTTCTCAGACTTCATCTACATTGTAGAATTAATACAGTTTGATTCCAACTTCAGCTGCCATGGCTTATTGCTACTGAATCAAGAGATTTACAGTTTTATATGATGTTTAGCCTTCTCTGCCAAAGAGTGCTGGTTGCTACCAAACTACAACTCCTAGGATTCTACAGCAGAGCCATGGTAGTTAATGTGGTGTAAAACTGCATTAATTCTGAAGTGTAGATGCATCCTATAGCTGGGCAGGAAATGCACTGGAGGACCTAGGACCATGCCCGGATTACCCATAAGGCCAACGAGGCCAAGGCCTAGGGGCACAAGCCGGGGGGGGGGGCGCAGATCATGGACCAAAAAAGAACCAAAACTGGTCTGCGCCCCTCTTTCCCCCTTTCTCATGCCCCTCCTCGCTCCTCCCGGCAAAGTCTCTGCTCCGTCCCCTCTGTCTCTCATTCTCTAGCGCTCTCTCTTGCTCTCTCACACATGCTCTCTCTCTCGCGCGCTCTCTCTCTCGCGCTCTCTCTCTCTTTCATGCTCTCTCTCTCTCTTGTGCTCTTTTGTGCTCTCTCTCATGCTCTCTCTCGCGCGTGCGCACTCTCTCTCGCACTCTCTCTCTCTCTCTCGTGCGTGCCTTTGGAGTGAGTTTGCACCCGCTGCGCTCTCCCCAAGTCTCCCGACTCCCGAGGAGACCTTCAGAGCACAGCGGAGCTTTCCAGCCGGTAGGAATAGGGACCTTGGAGGTGGCGAGAGGTTGGCTTAAAGGGCGCGTAATTCCAAAGTGTGGCCTAGGGTGCAATAAAGTGTTAATCCGGGCCTGCCTAGGACCTCATCACATGGGGGGAAATCCCAGTTGTGGAACACTTCATCCATGCAGAGAGCATGGGGCCCGACAGATCTCATCACATGGTGCACATCTACTGAATAGCAAATCCATGGATAAGGGGGTTGTACTATATAAAGTACATATTAGGCCTGTGTGATCAATTAAAAAAGTTTCAATACTCATTAATAAATTAGGGCAGGGGTGGCAAATCGTTTCTAAAATATTTTAAAACTAGCGTTAGTAGTCTTTATCGTAACTATAATGATATAATGAATTTTTGTTACTTTTTCATTAAGTTTTGTGGAGGGGGGGGGGCTTCTGGGGTTCCTTTCTCTCTCATTTTTAAAGAGAATGGGATGAAACTTGCTACAATGGTAGAACACATTTACTACCTTTACACCCCCAAGTTTCAGAATGTTTCCCTCATCCACTGACTTGGGGGAATTTAAAAAAGCTTTTGTGAACAACGTTTTTTAAAAACCTACAAGAGCTATCTCCTTGAGTTTTTATTTTCAATTATGCAACATAACCAGGACATTATCCCCCCCAGGTTTCAGAAATATTTGCACATCCACTGATTTTAGGGAATTTTAATCAACATAAACTTAACCCTACTATTTCACATGGGAGACATCCTAACAGCTGGTAAACTGGCTAGGATTTCTGGGAGTTGAAGTCCAAAACACCTGCAGGGCCGGCAGTTGGACAGCCCTGCCCTAGGAGTCATTCGATCCAACCCCTTCTGCCAGGCAGTAAAGTAGCAGTCTAACCAACCCCAACAGATGCCCATGCAGCCTTTGAAATAACAACAACAACAATAGGAAATCTACTACTTAAACTTTGGAGTTACTGCCTCTCAACATTGCCTACCTTGCAGGGTTGATTCAACTGTCAACAATCTCATTTTATCTCAAAATCCCTTTAGAAAATGAACACAGGGTTTCCCCATGAAAACCTTCAGGGAGGCAGCACAAGTTGGTAAGTTGAATTCTGGGAAATGTAGTTTGGGAAGACGGGGAACCCCCTCTGGGAGATAATTCAAAACGCCCCACCCTAAACTAGATTTTCCAGAATTCTGCTCGCTTCCTGCATTAAAGCTCCAATGTCAGTGTGGTCTCTGTCTGTCTCTCTTTGGGCCGGCCATGTGCTGGGGGAGGGGGTTTATTCCTTTCCCAGGCATCCCTTCCTCCATGGCCCCCTTCGCCTCCCCCTTTGGGGAAAGAGCAGCCTTACCATCCTTCTCGGAGAACCTAACCTAGCCCTTTTGGGGGAGAAGTGATGCCTGTGATGGACTGTTTTGAATCTTAAGTATTTTGCATGGCTGTCCTTCCCGTTTCTTAATATCATTTCGTACATACAAATCTTACAAAATAGATATGACAAATGAATTCCAAATAAAGTTTTGCACAGCCCCTGTACATATATCAAGTATGTATGGCACTATTCATACTAGAAACAGCTATATCTATTAAACTTGGCCATTGCAGATATCAAGGGATCTTATCCTTTGTTTGCATGCTGGTAATACAGAGTCAGTGGCCGCCTGTGGGAATCTTTCCTGTTTTCAGGAGTTGGGTGTTACCCAATTGAAGAAAGGAGGGAATTAGAAAGAAGACTGGGAAAGGGCATGGGATGACTGGCCATCCCCAAAGAATGACCTTGTCGGGGTAAGACGAGGCCCCACCATTCCAAATATTTTCCGCTACTTCTCTCCTATCCGTGAGATAATGTCCATAAACCTTAGTTTTGATTTGTCCTTGGGGAAAAAATTACTAATGTTTGCATATTTCATTTTATTCAGAATAGAGAGAGCATGGTGTTTAAGAAATTTAAATATTGGATAAAGCAAGACTGCCCTATCAAGGAAGGGCCCACTGGTGGTGCAGCAGGTTAAATCGTTGAGCTGCTGTACTTGCTGTCCGAAAGGTTGGTGGGTTGAATCCGGGGAGCAGAGTGAGGTCCTGCTCTTAGACCCAGCTTCTGCCAATCTAACAGTTTGAAAACATGCAAAGGAGAGTAGATCAATAGGTACTGCTTATGCGGGAATGTAACAGTGGTTCATGCAATCATGCTGGCCACATGACCTATGTCTACAGCTTAGAAATGGAGATGAGCACCACCACCCCAGAGTCAGATACAACTAGAGTTAATGTCAGGGGGAAACTTTACCTTTACCCTTACCTTACCCTATCAAGGAACCCTAGGAGAAACTCTTTCCACTATGTGCTGTTTTACCTCTTCAGGTGCATCTAGAAAATAATGTATATATTCACGGTATAAGTCGATCTTATGCATGGCTCCATTTACACTGCCATATGCAGTTTCAGAATGCAGTGCAAATTCATATAATCCAGGTCAATGCAGTTAAACTGCATTATTTGGCAGTGTAGATCCAGCCTATAAGCCAAGAGTAAATTTGGGGCCCAAAATGTAGACATTTTGATATGATCTACTGATAAGTCAAGGATCGTTTTATGGAGAGGAGAAAGCACTAATGTGACGCCCCCTAGAGGGCTTTGAATACCTGTACTTGGTTTACCATTCACCTGCATGGCTCTTTGTTTCTTCGCTCAGCCATGTGCTCTTTTGTTCTGCCATGTGCTCTTTTGTTCTGCTATGTGCTCACCTGGGGGAGGAGGGTGACCCACCCTCAACTCCTCCTTTTACCAGAGTTTACTTGAGTGCAGGACGTCCCTTTTGACCTCACTTCCAGCAGAATACATGGACGAAGCAGGCCGAAGTCTGGAGCCAGGCTCAGACAAGGCACTTTGGTTTACGTATAGCCTTCCACCGCTCTCAAAACCAAGGAATTCAGCAATAGGAAGGACTAACCTTCATCAGAGGCTGTTTCTTTGTGGACCCAAGGACTTCGTGCGCCAAAAGGATCTTTTTGAGGAGCTACAGGAAAATCTGGACTTAAGAGTGGCACCTTCACGCTGCTTAAGGCAAGTGAATGCAACCCCTTTGTTTAAGGACACTTTTGCAGCCCACTTCAAGCTTTTTAGGCCACCAGTTGGTTTTTTACTGGTTGTAATAAATAAACCTGTTTTGAGTTCACCCATCTGGAGTCCTGGACTCATTGCTTAAAGATTCTCCAGGTTTTTCTTTATGGGAAGGCTGTAACGCGACCCCCAGGACCCTATAGAATTCGTCCATCCTTTTAAAGCCCCTTTTTGGGTCTTGGGCGGACGCCACAACTAATGTTGCCTTAGGGGTGCAGCTGCCCCTGGCTGCCTCTGTTGCCATTTTCCTGCCCAGACATTTAAAAAGGCCAGAAATTGTGGTATGGCAGAGAGAGAGGCAGTTGCTTCTTTTAGATTCCCCTAGGACCTTTCACTATTGTACTCAAAGAAAGGGATGGTTCCTTTTTTTGATAAGGGTTAAGGTCCAGTACATACACTGACCTATGGACAAATCGACTCGGTTTTGGAGGGTTGATTTTTAACTAAAATTTCTAAATTTATACCTGAGTTAATGCAGTTTGGCACAACTTTAACTGCCATGGCTCAATACTATGCAATAATGGGTTTTGTGGTTTGGTGATGCTCGAATAATCTTTGGCAAAGAAGGCTAAAGACCTTGTAAAACTACAACTCCCATAATTCCATAGCACTGACACATGCATCAATTGTAGAATATAGATGCACTCTTTCTCTACTTCCATTATTCCATTTTCAGCTCTTCTACTCCTTCTAGTTCTTACAAGAACCTACATCTCACTTCTACAACCTGCCCTCCAATCCCATGCATTTTTTTGTTTTCATATCTTTTCATTCTCAGTTTCTTTCTATTTACTTCCTGATTGTCTCTTTTTTTGTAATTCCATCTACAATATAAGAAGGAATGTTTATTTGTATCTATTTTTTTCCTTTTCTTTATTCTTCATCCATGCCATTCAGGTTTTTTAAGACCATAGATATTGCAATGTGGTACTGAGTTTGAAGTAAATATTGATGTTAGATGTTGTGGGATGTTCCAGAACATAAATTACAATGACAGTTCTCACTAGGATACTATTCCCCTTTCCAGGAACAACAGGGATAAAAACAAAACCCCAAAGTGGCACAGTTGAGAACATATAAGTATAATGTCTTTCTTTTCTCAGAACTATTTTTGAAATACATCTCTATCTTTTGCATTTTAGTAAACATACATATTTTCCCAGGGAAAGTTGGCCATATTGAAGATTCCTTGAAACAAACAGGATTGATGTTTCCCCACAACAAGTTGTCCATTGATTTCAGTGGGTCTTAAGCATAAATACATTCCTCTGGGTTGGATGCTCAAATGTTTTTGATTTTCTGTTACTGACCAATCCGGAGACACAAAGAGAGGGGTTGTAAACCAGGTCACTCTTAAAATTCATCCTATTTATTGGTTCTCTCTTGGGAGGTGAAAAATTGGTGAGAGCAACCTAGTTCTAGGGCAGCTGAGGCAGGTGGTTGATGCCCCTGACCTCCTCCACAAATTGGGTGGGTTGCTCTCCAAACAGCCCACAATGAGAAGATTAGGGGCCCTTTCAGACAGACCCTACATCCCCTACAACCAAAAGCACATAAGAAACAACATTGAACAGCACATAACAATGAATCAGGACATTTCCCCCAGTTTCCACCCAACCCCACATAAGGCAACAACACATTGAACTCCATAAACAGACTATAGCAAGAAAAAAGCCAAATACATTTCCCTCCCATTCTTTCCCCAGAGCCAAGGCACCAAAACATCTCTAAGCAACTTTATACCTCACATAACATTGCAAGAACATTTCTCCCAGCGTCCACTCAACCCCACACATCTCTAAGAACATACTCAACTCCATAAGCAAACCACATCAAGTCAGAAGCAAATATTTCCTCTGAGCCCCTAAGCCACAACAGCCTGGCGACCTCCTACAGGCCTATGCTAGGCCGCTGCAGTACTGCTACCCACCACTAGGCCTCGAAATGCCTTCCCCCACCCTCCTGTTAAGGAAAACTTTCCAAAAGTTTACAAACAAAGCAAAAACAATAAACAAACCCCAAGAGACCTCCCCTCCACCCATACCTGGTCTTCCGTCCGTCCCGCCCACCGATCGTCCGTGCTGCAACCGGCCGCTTAACGGGGGCCCGGCGGGCAGACAGCACGCCGCTGAACCGCCCGCCCCGTCTATCTTGGAATAGTGGGGGCCCTTCCCGAGGGTGGGGGCGAGGAGCGGAGGACCGCGGATAAGTAAGATCTCCATAGGAACCAAATGTATTCAGTATCCACAAGTTAGAAGTTTCACCAAATTCCCCGTTTCTGTCCCATAAGCACTCTGCCCCTTCCTCCTATCTTGTCTCCACTCTTTCTTCTCCCCTCTTTTCCTCGCCGGCCTGGGGGAAGCCCGGAAGAGCGGCCGCTCGCTCTCAGCGGCCCTGGCGCGCTCAGTTCACTCGAGGACAATCTGGCCCCCACCTTTTTTCGCATTAAAGTCCCATTCATCTACAGCAAACCCGAGCCCATCTCCAGCAGCGAGATGGCGGTTTTGGCTCAAAGGGACCCCGCAAGGAGGGAGCGGGTCCCCAAGACTCTGCCAACAAGGGGGGCTTGGGGCTCAAGTACCAGAGCTCATTTTTCTCCGTTTTTGGCCATTTTTCCCCAGACGAACTCAAGATCCTTTTCCTGACTGGAAACTGTCAGGGAGCCCAAAAGTGCATCCATGGACTCTGGGGGGAGGGAAGAGGTTTCTGCCTCGGTAGGTCGCCTCCAGGAAGCCTCTGCGGAGGGACCCGTGCGAGTAGGGAGGCTTCAAACCTGCAACCCGGGTCTGTGCGGGCTGGGATATGCAGTTCGTTCAAGGACACTGATCATGGACTCATTACTGTTGTTTCTCTAGGGTTAGCCCCGTACAAGCGGGCTCAACCAGGATTACTGCCCACAGACTCTCTCCCCTACATCGTAGATTTATAGTTTCCCCAAGGACAAGGACTCTGCCCCAGTTGGATTGCACTCAATCTTTCCCCTTTTGCCTCATGGACTCTCAATGACTCTGCTGCCCTATTGCACCCCAAGAAAGACTGTGCCCCAAGCCTCTATGGTTCCCAAGGACAGTGCTTGCAGGAAGACTACAACTCCCAGAAGGAAAGCAGCATTTTGCTGATGTTTTAAAGATCGTTTTCTCTGGGAAGGGGGGCTGCTTGGGAATGTTATGGGATTATTGCTGGGGATCTCTGTCTTGTCTGATTGTACCCTTATGTGTTCCCCTTCTGTGTCACTGTAACATTTAAGTTAATGCCCTCAGCTGAGTGTTCCAAAGTTTAACAGAATGCAATAACCATCCTTTCCCATCCATTTTCCCTTGCACAAATAATATTTTCGGGAGATGCTGGGCTCCTTCGTGGGGGAAGGCCCACAACCTTTGCTCAGGTCTCCCCGCACTTGTGTCTGTTTTACGTCGGAGCTTGCCCATTTAATGGATCCTGTGCTTGGACATATTTAATCATAACCCAAAGACATGGCTGCTCCATTGCGAGATTCGGACCCTTGCGAACCAGCCGAAATAAAGACACTTTTGGATCATTTTAAACTAAGAAACCATCTTCCCGCTCAGCCAGTAACTCCCAGACAAAGGAGTTTCGGCCAGGACAAAGACAGCCATTAAGGTATTCAAATCAAACAATAGATAGGTAGGCTTGAGCTCCACATCGGACACTTGTTTCCCGCAAGGCATTACTTTAGCAATAGGTTACTTCCTCTTCACCCATCCGCTCCTTAGTGCCCTTTCCCGCCTTGCACAGCCGGCCAGGATTGGCCAATTCAAATCTAGGCGTGCCTTTTCTGATTGGTTCAGGCGCGCCGACCGGCTTCTGGCCCAGCTGACTTTGACAGCTCAGCCTATCAGCTGGAGCCGCACGTGGGCAGGGAGGGCGCTCAATTCAAATGTAAATGACTGCTCTGCTATATATTTATGTGCACAACCCATTAAAGACATGTTTTGCCTTTGGAACCTGGTGTGTGGCATCTCATCCTTATCAGCTGAATAAGATTCTTCTCTCGGTCTGGCGTATTTCCGGTTTGGGTGAGACTATTGCTATTGGGCTTGGTGGGATTTGTAGTTTTAGGAAGATCACCCTTACTTTGGGCCTAGATCCTCGCGTTTTAGGGGTGGCCTGGGCCCTGTCCCCTTAAGGGAAGGGTCCCCTATAATCCATTGTTCGGTAACAATATGGGGTCTGTCTGGAAAGGTCCTAACTTGAATTCCTCCTCCAAATCATAGGACTTAAAGTGAGGATTTAAACCCCAGGCTAATCCCAAGGAAAATATCTTTCCGTGGTCACAGGACCAAAAGGGGCGGTTCTAGGGGACTTTACTTCACTAGGGGCCGTTCCACACAGCCATATATGCCAGAATATCAAGGCAGAAAACCCCACATTTATTTATTATTATTTATTATTTATTTATTTTATTTATTTACATCATTTATATTCTGCCCTTCTCACCCCGATCTTCTCAGGAGCCTCCTGAGGAAGATATGGAAGAAGGCGAATGGGAAACGGCTAGGGAGGAGAGCTCTCAGAGAGATAGCAACACAGCTGGGGAAAGACAAGGTCGAACCTTTGATAGGAGACGGAACATAGAGTCTCGCAGAAGGGAATGGTCAAAGAGCATAGACCGGCCGAGGTCCGTGAGCAGCGATTGGAGACGCAGAAGCCTAGAGCGTTGGGGGCCTCGGCCGAAGGATTAAGTATAGAATCCGTGGGAACGGATCCTCAGTGCTCCGGCCACGACTTACCTAAATAGGCGTGAAGCGGAGTGGGACCACAAGCTAAGCTAGCCGTGGTCATCAAGCCTTGCCTTGCCTTACCTTGCCTTGCCTTGTTCCTGACCCGCATTGGTTTGCGGAACCTTGCCCTGGTTCCTGATCCGCATTGGTTGCGGAGCCTTGCCAAGCTTTGCCTATTTGCTACATTATTTTGGACATTGTTACTTCAAGCCTTTTGGGCCGGTCAAGTCCGTGCATCGTGACACAAACATTCAATACCATAGACATACAACATATAGAGACAGACAACGAGCTACACAATTGGTCGAGAGCTCACCCTGACCTGGGCAGGCCTCAAACTCATGACCTTCTGGTCAATAGAGATCTTATGCAACTGACTCCCAGCCAGCTGCGCCACATTCCCTGTGGACTCAGTGTGGACTCAGATAACCCAGTTTAAAGCAGGTATGCATTGATATTCTGGAATATAGGGCTCTGTGAAAGGGCCCTAAAGGAATAGACAAGTGACTGCCTATTTAAGGCACCACCTTCAAATCCCCTTCCAACATTGTGAGATAGTTAAAAAAAACAGTGGGGAAGGGTAAATTCCTCCCCGACCACAAAGCAACTTGCAAAATTCACACTGTGACAGAGATAGGATGGGGAGTCAAGTGGAAAAAAGGAGACGAAGTAGAAGGAGAGCTTCCAAGTTCCAAATAACTTCTGCCTCTTCTCTTCTTCATTATGGCAAATGTGCCAGGATGTATTTTAATTTGGCCTTTCCTTCCCTACTTAATGGCTCACCAAATGGATGGTATCTAAATGAGACCAACTATTGATGCATCTTCTTCAACAGTTATTCCAAAAACTATAATAGGTTCTTCCTAAAATATGGGATTTTATTAGAATAATCTGCAAACCTTTTGTAAGTTATCTTTCAGAAGAACTGGCAAAGCCACCCGTGAAGACTCCCTGTCTAAGAAAACACTACAAAATTGGGTTGCTGTAAGTTTTCTGGGCTGTATGGCCATGTTCCAGAAGCATGATCTGACGTTTCACCCACATCTATGACCGGCATCCTCAGAGGTTGTGAGGTCTGCTGGAAACTAGGCAAGTGAGGTTTATATATCTGTGGAATGTCCGGGGTGGGAGAAAGAACTCTGCTCTGTTTGAGGCAAGTGTGAATGTTGCAAATGGTCACCTTGATTAGCATTTAATGGCCTTGCAGCTTCAAAGACTGGCTGATTCTTACCTGGGGGAATTCTTTGTTGGGAGGTGTTAACTGGCCCTGATTATTTCATGTCAGGAATTCCCCTGTATCTTGAGTGTTCCTCTTTATTTACTGTCCTGATTTTAGGGTTGCTTTAAATACCGATAGCCAGATTTTGTTCATTTTCATGGTTTCCTCCTTTCTGTTGAAATTGTCCACATGCTTGTAGGTTTCAATGGCTTCTCTCTGACATGGTAGTTGTTAGAATGGTCCAGCATTTCTCTGTTCTCAAATAATATGTTGGTCCATCAGGTGCTCTACAATGGCATTTGATGAACTACAAAATCCATGTCGATTCATAAATCAGCAGATGGCCTGAAGCAGTAGGATCAGCAGTAGGATGCTAGCCTCTTTGATTGATGTCGGTGCTTTGTCTCTACATGGAGCAACATATCAGTCCTACTCACCATAGTTCCTCTTGCCAGATTCTGAGGTTTTCCCTACTTTCAGCAGAGAGTTTCTACCTCTGAGGAAGCTAATCAAAGTAAACGGTCATTTACCTAGTAATAAGAGAGCAGCGTGGTTTAGCTGTTTGACCATTGTAGTATGACGCTGGAGGCCAGGGCTTAAATTTTCATTCTGCCATATAAACCCACTGAATGACCTTGGACAAGTCACAGATTTTCAGCATCAAAGGAAGGCAATGAACAAATGTTGCAAACAAACCCAGTGATAGGTTTAATCTTAGCATTGCCATAATTCAATAACAAACTTAGTAATTAAATCCTTTCCCCACATCTTTCTTGGAGTTGTGAAAAAATAGTTATTCAGAGGCGTGAATTCAGAAGAATGACCTGTAGTCCCTTTCCAATATTTATTATTTATTATTTATTTACGATATTTCTATCCCACCTTCCTTAAGGCCAAAGGCGACTCAAGGCGGCTTACAAATTGGCAACAATTTGATGCCGTAACAATCCACAATATACAATTAAAACATTTAAAACAACATTATAAAATTAATATAAAATCAATGCAATACAAAAACCATTAAAAGCATATAATAACCAGTGCCTTCCTGTTAATCTCAATCCCATTGTTTCCCCCTTCTGAGCTCCCCCACATACACATACTTCTCCATTTACCTATGTCACCCAGGGTTTTATCAATTTTATTCTGTGCATTTGGCCCACCCACTGTGCTTTTATTTCTTCATCATGTTATTTTGCATTTATCTCATATTCCGTTTCTCATGTATTTTATTTTGATGTTATTTGATGCTTGTTTGTATTTTATTTTGTTGTATTGTAATTCTGGACATAGCCTCATGTTAGCCGCCCCAAGTCCCCTTTGGGGAGGTGGTGGCAGGGTATAAATAAAGATTATTATTATTTTACTGACACAAAAACACAGTATGTCACAGCAAATGAGATCTACTGTACATGCTGGATTTTGTATCACAAAATCACAAGCCGAACACTTCCCAAGCGTCTAGGACTGTGTGATATATTTTCGAATGATGCACGCAGATCCAAGTAAGGTGGCCTTTTGCAGTTGACAGATCGTGATTTTGTCAATGTTTATTGTTTCCAAATGCTGGCTGAGATCTTTTGGCATGGCACCCAGTGTGCCCATTGCCACTGGGACCACCTGTACTGGTTTATGCCAGAGCCTTTGCAGTTCAATTTTGAGGTCTTGATAACGGCTGAGTTTTTCCTGTTGTTTTTCCTCAATGTGACTGTCAACTGGTATGGCAACAACACTAATACAAACTTTTTTCTTTTCCACAATTGTGATGTCTGGTATATTGTGTTCCAAAACTCTGTCAGTCTGGATTCAAAAGTCCCACAGTATTTTTGCGTGTTCATTTTGATTAACTTTGCAGGTTTATGATCCCACCAGTTCTTTACTACTGGTAGGTGGTACTTCTGACATAGGTTCCAATGACTCATTTGAGCCACAGAGTTGTGCCTCTGTTTGTAGTCCGTCTGCAATTTTCTTGCAGCAGCTGAGGATATGATCAATGGTTTCATCAGCTTCCTTGCACAGTCTGCATTTTGGATCATCAACTGATTTTTCAATCATGTTCTTAATGGCATTTGTTCTGATGGCTTGCTCCAGGGCTGCAATTATTATTATTATTATTATTATCATTATCATCATCTCACTTTCCAATAGCATCATCTAAGCCGTTCCATATTTCAAACTTACATAATTCCATGTTTGTCTATACACTGCATTTCCAAAGGCTTGTTCAAAGAGCCAGGAGGGGTCAGGATGGAGGGGGCCGATCTAATATCCCTAGAGAAGGAGTGTTTGCTCATAAATGTAAGGAGGCATGTGCAAACAGGATTACTTTCTTTCAAAAATATTCAAACAGAATTTCCTTTTTTTTCCTCTCAAGTTGTGCAAACCTAGGTTCGGTGTCTTTACCAAGAAATGTGTAACACAATGCAGGTAGAGAGGCAAGGGAGGGGGAATCAGACAAGTAGGATTCCTCACCTTTACATTGTGAGCATTATATATACAGTATGTGTGTGTGTGTGTGTATGTGTGTGTGTGTATAAAATCAATCTACATTGTGGAAACTGTGACCAAACAGTAGATATACAAGTAAGTGACAACATGCACAGCCTCTTCCCATATGGAGGGTGTAATGAACTAACCAGTCCCGCTATTCACTTCTTCCATCAAAATAAAGTTCTCTATCTCTATGAGATTGTTTTAGATCCATCTTAATGGCAGTTTAAACAAAAACGCATCCAAAAAAGACCTTTCCATTTATACAGCCTGGAATAGAAGACAGTAAAACTGTACGGTTACTAAATGTTGTAAGTGTGATGCCTGCAAACCATCTACTGATGTATATTTGGTTCTGCTTTGGCACCAACGTGTCTGTGTTTAACATTGTATCTGGTTGCCAGATTTGGAAATTGCTTAAAGTAATTATCACTTTTTTGTGCATTGTCTGCAGAGAGGAAATTGGGCCCCATGGAACTGCAGAAGAAAATGATAACAAAGGGTTATATATAAATATCTGAGAAACCACTGCTAAGATCTAGCACAAGATTCATGTTTAGATTGCCAAGACTTGTCATCAATGCTTACTTTAGCAGGCAGCCAAGTATGCTTGTGTGTGTGTGTGTGTGTTAGTGCTAGCCAATTATATCTGTAGAATGTGGAAAGCTACTTTTTTGGACTATATCTTTGAGAATCCCCCAATCTCTGCCACATGGATGTGAGCACAATGTTTATGGATTAAATGATCTTTCCTATCCTCTCCTGTATGAAAAAGTTACTCCATAACCAGCGCTTTAAGTCAGCTTGTGTCTTATATCAGGGAACCCTCAAATTTGTGTCCTTTTATTATATTGTTTGATAGCCACTTGTCAGGCCATCCATTTTTCATATTTGTCTTGTTCTTAAAGTGAAAAATTAATAATGGTAAAGTTGATTTTGTTCACTCTCATTACTCTCATTATTTTGGAATCACTCTTAAAAGTCCTTCTACACATGCACTAAAACCTGAGAGGAAGCAGGCCCGGATTAATACCTTTTTGCGCCGTAGGCCACACTTTGGAATTACGCCCCCTTTAAGCCAACCTCTACCGCACCCCCCCCCCGGTGTGGCCCCACTAGGTCCGCCACAGGAGTTTCCCTCTCGTCAGGCACTATGGATGCAGGCATGGAGGAGGAGCCTCCTCCCCGATGCCGGGGCTTGAGGCACTTGGCTCCTACCCGGTATCGGGGATTGCGCATGCGTTGTAGTCAGCAGCTGTGGCAGAGATGAACCAAAAAAACTTCCAGTTTGTGGTGAATAATTTAATTAAAGCAGCATTTACTATCTGGCAGTTTTAATAGTCCAAAACATAAAGATAGCACTCAACCACAGAATATAAAACAAAAACTGACAGCAAACATTGTTGCAGGTTCAGAATAACACTGTAGTAAAAAGATCCAGTCCAGTGGTCAAATGCCGAGAGTTGAATGAGAAAAGTCCAAGGATCAAGAGTCTATACCTTTGTCAAAAGCCAATCCAGAGATTTGAGGTTCCAAGAGTACAGGAGACAGGTCAGGATACCGAAAATCCACAAACTTGGGGAAAAACTAGCAGCATCTGCTACCAAAATAAGACAAATACTTTTATCCCAAAGATCAGTCCCAAGGCTAGCTCCTTACATCCAGAAACACCCAGCTGCAACCTATCTCCACCTTTAATTGCTTTCACCCATGAACTCTTACTTACAGATTACTCAACCCTTTAGAACTAAGATTAACCCTTCCATCACCAACCGGGAATGTGGCGCAGCTGGCTAAGTGTCAGCTGCATAAGATCTCTCTGACCAGTAGGTCATGGGTTCGAGGCCTGCCCGGGTCGAGGTGGGTGCTCGACCTTTAAGTGTAGCCTGCTGTCAACCTTTGCAGCCCGAAAGACAGTTGCATCTGTCAATTGGAGATAAAGGTACCACATTAAGTGGGGAGGCAAATTTTGACTGAATTATGAGGCCATTACAGAACTCCAGAAACACTGAGGAATGCGGAAGGAACAACAAGGGACACTGGGGATGCTGAGATATGAGGAGCTCCCCCTGGTGGCCAGAGTTTGCCTCTGTTCGTCTATCTGTTCGTCTAGTCGTCTATATGTTGTATGTAGAAACGGCAGGGATTGTCTGCTAAGTATGTGTACCTGTAATCCGCTCTGAGTCCCCTTTGGGGTGAGAAGAGCGGAATATAAATAAAGTAAATAAATAAAGTAAATAAACTGCTAGGCCTACCACCATCAACTCCAGAACATGATACATGACAATTTCAAACATCCACTTCTTCTATTCCGCCTTTTGGTAGTGTCTAGAAGCACCTAAATTTTGTGTTTCTTAATATAGTGATTATATTCTTTAATACCATATTTAATCAATTCCAGGATGCCATCAATTGTAAGATGCACCAATAGGAAAAAAATCTTTATTTATATAAAAGCCCAATAATAAGACACACCCTATTTTTAGAAATGTTTATATGGGGAAAAGCGCGTCTTAAAATCGAGGAAATGCAGCATATTCAATATATCCTAGAAATATATGATAGATTTCTATATGTGATGGCACTTGTGGCAGCTGATTCCAGGGTCACTGGGATTGTGAAGCAGTTCTGCAAAATCTCTAGCAAGAAAAAAATTAAGAAGAAAAGGAGAGGCACTCTCCACAAGAAGGCGGATTGTTATAGTCCTACATGGTATTTCACATCATTATTTTTTAAGGCATGATTCAGAAAAAAGTGAACCATTTATTTCAATGGCAAGGAGCTAAACATCTGGCAGCTGTAACCAGCTGCACGCCAGATGATGCATATTGCATGCAGGGGAGATGGGCAAAAGGCAGGACTGGGTGCCAATTTTTGAAGCAGCTGTAACAGTTTTATCTGAGCTCCCCAATAATGGGAGAGTGATAAAGTTTTGTTACCTGTCATGAAAAGCATCACCTGCCTAGATATTGGCTGTGCCTGTGGGAATCATAGAATCATAGAATAATAGAGTTGGAAGAGACCACATGAGCCATGCAGAAAAAGCACAATCAAAGAACCCTTGAAAGATGGCCATACAATCTCTGTTTAATAGGCTCCAAGGAAGGAGCCAGGCCCGGATTAACAGCCTTTTGCGCCCTAGGCCACACTTTGGAATTACGCCCCCTCTTTAAGCCAACCTCTACCGCACCCCCACACACACACACCTCTCTCTCTCCCCCCCCCCTGCCTCGCACCGCCGCATCCTTCCCGTCATGTGCCAATTGGGCTGAGGGGAAAAGTGCATGCGCACTGTCACTGAAGAGAAGGGAACGGGCCCCTTTGTGTGGCGAGGAACGAGTTCGTTACCCCTCAGGAACGAGGCAGAGGAGGGCGAGCGAGTGCCGCAGAGCCGAGGCCCAAAGGGACGGGGAAAGCCGGGCTGGGTCCAGAGCATGCTCTTTGTCTGGGGCAGCGGCTTCAGAGACAGCCCCACATGCGGCTCATTGCCCAGCAGCTGCAGAGAGTCGAGGCCTTCCTCCGCCTCAGGCTGCCCTCCAGGCCTCCACGCTGCACACCGCCCTTTCCCGCGGCCTCCTCTTCCCTCAGCTGTGCGAAGGAAGCCGCTCCAAGCCAGGCCAGGCCAGGTGCCCCCTCGCCTCTCCTCCCCTCAGGCGCAGAAGCACTGGTTGAGAAGCAGTGGTGTAGATAGATGGGCTGAGGCTGATGCGGCGAGAATGAGCGCTGCCTCCGTGGAGCCCGGCCTTGGTTCCGCCTGCTTTTGGGTACCAGGCAGCAGGAGCCAATCGAGGCGTGATTTTAAAATTTATTTTATACCAATTTTTTTGGTCCGTGATCTGTGCCTCCCTTGGCCCTATGGGTAATCCGGGCCTGGAAGGAGCTTCCACCATTCTCCAAGGCATTGAGTTCCATTGTTAAACAGCTCTCATGGTCAGGAAGTTCTTCCAAATATTCAGGTGGAATCACCTTTCCAGTAATTTGAAATCATTGCTCTGAGTCCTAGTCTAAAGACCAGCAGAAAGCAACCCTGCTCCCTCTTCCTTATTATATCTTCACAAATGTTTAAACATGGCTATCATGTCCTCTCTCAGCCTTCTCTTCTCCAGGCTAAACAGACACTGCTCTTTAAGCCACTCCTCATAGGGTATGGTCTCCAGAGCTTTGGGCATTTTAATCACCCTCCTCTGGACACCTTCCAGCAATATTTCCCTTAAATTGTGATGCCCAGAATTGGACACAATATTCCAGGTGAGTCCCGACGAAAGCAGAATAGAGAGGAACGATGACTTCCCTTCATCTAAAAACTACACTCCTTTTGATTTATAGGATGAGAGACAGGGCCTTCTCCGCAGTGGCCCCTCGGCTATGGAATGCCCTCCCCAGGGATATTAGATCGGCCCCAACCCTCTCAAAAGTAAAAACCTAGTTATTTGAGCAGGCGTTTCTAAACGCAGTGTAGCTATGACCTCTGATCGCGGAATGGTTGGACAACGTAACTGGGCAATGATTTGGCAATGAAGTGCAGAGGATTTTTATAATGTTTTTTATTGATGCTTAATATTTATGTGAATTTTTTAACTATGTTGAGTGTTTTATCTGCTTTTATATTGTTATGGGCATTGAATATTGCCGCTTGTAAACCGCCATGAGTCCCCCATCCCCGGGGGTGAGAAGGGTGGGGTAGAAGTACTGTAAATAATAAATAAATAAATAAAATTGATGCAGCTCAAGATCCCATTGGCTTTTTTAGTTGCTGCATCATACTGTTTGATGTGAGGTTTGTTTGGAGTATCTTGGCTTTCTGTGTCCTGCACTATTATTACAGGTTAAACAGCCTTCCTCCAAAATGCTTGGCATTAGAAGTGTTTTGGATTTGGGAATGTTTGTAATTGCAGATATGTACATAATGAGATAACTTGGAGATGGGACCAAAGTCTAAATTCAAAATTAATTACATATACACTTTATACATGTAATCTAAAGGTAATTTTATGCAATATTTTAAAATAATTTTGTGCATGATACAAAGCTGGTGTACACTGAGCCACCACAGAAAGCAATAGTGTCACTATCTCAGTCTCCCATGGGGACAATCTAGGGGTTTGGGATATTTGGGATTTCAAAATTTCAAATTTCAGATAAGAGATGCACAACCTTTACATTGTGCTGAATTTCTCTTTCTGCTCCTTCTAATTGTAAGTGCCCTTCCACACAGTCATACAACCCAGAATATCAAGGTGGAAAATCCCACAATATCTGTTTTGAGCTGGGTTATCTGGTTCATACTGCCATATATTTGAGTACAAAGCAGATGTGGGATTTTATTCAGCTGTGTGGAAGGGGCCTAAGGTGGAGGTCTGAACTGGGAGGTATGTTGTGTGAGATGTAAAGTATATTTATCCCTATTCTTCTGCCTTCAGGGCCTAAAAATAGGCTTTAAAGGGATGGACATGCAAACTATGGCCCTGAAGGTAAAGCCGTCTCACATACAGGGAGCCCTGGAATAGCTTTAAGAATGAGTGCTAGACTCAAAAGTAGTGAATTAAACAAGGTTTATTGAATAACAACCAGTAAAAATGCTGGTGGCCCAAAATGCTTAGTTGGTTGCGAAGGAAGTCTATCACTTGCCTCTTTGTTTGCAGAGTGATGGTACCTCTATTTGATTCCAGGTATCCTGTTGCTCTCCGGCTTGTAGGCTCGTGAAGTCCTGTATAAGCCCCCAAATCCACAGTCTATGTTGAGGACAGATCCTCCTTTGTACTGCAGGCTTCGGTTGAGAGCGAAGGTTAGGCTTAATGGGTGAACTAAGATGCTTTGTTCCAGCAAGCGTAGATTCCACCTTGCTATGTCCGTGTTTCCTCTGGAATAGAGGCAGAGAGGAAGTCCTGCCCCTCAGATAAACTCCGGAAAAGGAGGAGTTAAGGGCGGTAACGCCAGGTTTGGAGCCAAGACACAACTCCACCCCTAGGTGCCCACATGACCACAGCAATAGAACAAAGGCCCATGCAGGTGAAGGGCAACCAAATACAAAATACAGATATGAAACCAGCCCTTGGGGCGCCACACCTATTATCACATATTTGGCTAAAACATACTTTTTATATTATCTAAATATTTGTTCACTTAGTGTTATGTGGGATCTAAAGATTGTATTGGAAGTATATTTATAGGTTTAGATCATTTTTGTTCATCAGATCGTTTATGTTTTTTCTCTTTCTCATTTGATGTTCTCTCTCTCTCAATTACCTATTTTGTGTTTCCTTTTGGAAGAAAATCAATGCATAGATACAGATTATGATAAGGAAAAATGATGATCACGTTGATGATAGGAGAAAAGGGGAAAAAATAACCATGGCATCCTTTGGTTATACTACATTGAGGAATTTAAAATACCAGAATGTATGTACCTTGAGGCTTTTATCTGGCAACTCTGCTTGGCATATTAATGTATTTTAATATTTTTGGAACTGTGCAAGCTGGAAATAGGGACCTCGGAAAACAGGATTCATTACTTCTCACCTGTTTATGCACTATTTATTGCTCTTTTTATTATGTAGGCTGGGAAACTCTATCAGAGATTTCAAAGCTCTGAGAAGAATTGCCAAATGAATAATGCGACAGCTTCCCAGCGAATTATATGCCATGATAGAAACCTTGGGCCAAATCCAAAGTCGTAAGATGGTATAGTATCCAGTATCAGTAAAACTGGAACTTTCTCTTCACTCCCAGTACAGCTCTCCTAGGTTCCAAGAGCCTGCCTCAGGGGATTTCTCACACACACCCCAGCAGGTTTTGGGGAAACCTGGGGAAGAGGGACTTCAAAAAGGAATGAAGACTTGTCCATTCTTTAAGAAGCAGCAAAATATATACTGTGATACCAAGGCCTTTAGCTTCCAACATATTTTTAGCTTCCAATATAGAACAGATACAGCACTCCCAATCAATCATATCCATGCCGGGGAAAGTTAAAATTGATTAAATTTGGCCTATAATGCCACTTTTATTTATTTATTTTTTTAGGAGTCTATCCATTTTAATAATACAGCAAACATTTTGCATACATTGAACACTGGCATAAATTTATGCACGTCGAGCACACCTTCCTCTGACCCATTGAAATAGTTACATGAGAATACACTAAATATAAAAACATCTGTTGTAGTAATCACTTTGGCAATGGCAGTTGAATGACATTCCGTGTCAATGTGTTTCCCCCAATTCAGACACATTTGATTCTTTGGATACTTTGGGTAAAATGTGCCTATAGAGTCATGAAGAGTTTGGGTACATTTAGTCAATCTTACATTCGAAAATTTTGAATGGTACGTTTACAGTGAGTACCGCAGTTTGCAAAAACGTGTACTTCACTTGGTAGTTCCTCATGCAACTTACACTGATGTAAAAACTAAATGATGTAATAGATCCCAATTTCTTTATGCATGTGCATAGTAAACAAACAGCGTATTCAACATGAATTTTAAGAAAGAAGAAAGGAATTCAAGCAAATAACATCTGAAATGGATAAGACTCCTCAGTGAAGACTATTGCCCTTGTGGCTTGGTGAAAACCCAACGTGCCCACCCCAGCAATTCTCTTAATATTCTGATAGAGCGCACTTGAGCGCAGAGTTCAGGTGTTGCTGGTTCATACGTCACACGAGAAGGGAGGACTCTCACTCTTCTGGAGCTCCAATTGTTGATTTGGCCCTGCATTAGGACCTTCTGCTCCCCCTGCATTTCCCTCATGTTCCTGTGGTCTCTCTCCGTCGGACTCCATTGTCAGATGATGTTGGACTTGAGTGGCCTCAGCCCGGCTCTTCTTGGGAGGGCCTTCACATTTCAAGGAAACCACACGTTTCTGTTTCACGGCCACCGCTTCCCCACCTGCAGCCAGAGCTCCTTCCACAGCCTCTGTCGTTTCGTTCTTCTTTAAATCTTTTGCCTTTACCAGGAACTTAGATGGAACTGTGAAAGTATCCTGGTCCAGCTTATCTTGCTTGCGTCGCGTTTGCCACTTGGTGTCATACAGTGCCAGCTCCTCAGAATCCATCTGTTTGGCGAAATCGATGCACTTTTTGGCAGTTTGTTTCAAAAGGTTGAGTGTATACTTTGCTCATAATTCCTTTATCTTCTCCAGCACCGATGGCTCTATGTTGCAGTCCCCCGCGGACATCCCCATCCATGTCCTGCCCGTCACCTGGAAACAGTTGAGGGTGAGGTAGAATTCGCAGTCCTCCAGTTTAATTCCTTTTCTGAAACACACCCGGTAGTTCTTCAGGACGATGAGCTGGTAGTCCTCGAGGGGGCGTCCAGACAGCAAGAGGTAGAAGGGCAACTGCAGAAGAGCGCACTCGTCCACAACGGCTCGGATGTGGTGGGCTCTGTCCGAGATGTGCAGGACCCGCACGGGGCGCCTCTCCCACAGCTTGAGGTGCTTCTTGTCCTTCCAAACCTTCAGGATTTTTACAAGGTGTTCTTCGGTGCCAGGTTTGTCGTGGTCTCCCAGCAGGTGGGCCACAAGCCAAGGCTCCGCCTGGCTGCCGAGGCTCTGGGGTGGCGTGGTGTCCATGCCGGAGGAAGAGGAGGAAGAGGAAGGCCTGCGAGAGGGAGCTCCGGAGAAGGAACGTCTGGCTGCCTATTCCGGAATGCACCGCAGCACGTGGAGGCACTGCCAGGAAGACGCCGACTGCGAAAGCCGCGCATGCGCCCTGCCCTTCCTCCACTTTTAAAAGCAGAAATTCTTTTATTCAGAAATTCTGCATCATGACCCATGGGATAGTAAAACATCCAGGTATCCCCTGGGCAATCTCCTTGCAGACAGCCAATTCTCTTACTCCAGAAGTGACTTGCAGTTTCTCAAGATGCTTCTGAACACACACACATAAATCTTGAAGAAGATGAAGGGATATTTTCCCACGTGTGGTGGACCTGTAATATAGTTCAAAAATTCTGTTAAAAAGGTGGTAAAAGAAACAAATAATATGATTAACAAAAAGGTCAAGAAAAACCCAGAAACGTGTTTATTAGGACTATTTAGAAGGTGTGTTAGTGCGGAGATGAAGAAATTTGACAATATTGTTTTGTTGCTGTGAGACTAATAATAGCTAAAATATGGAAGGGGGGAAGAGTTAACTATTAAAGATTGGAGAAATAAATGAGTATATCCAAATGGCTAAGCTGACAAATAGTAGCAGAGGAGGAAATAATGAAGAATTCACAAACAAATGGAGGCTGGCACTTGGGCATCTGGAAAAGAAGACAAAAGTAGATTTGATGATTTCCATAAAGGGGGTTTAGTGAAAGAAAACATGTGAGTAGCTATATGAGTAGCTGATTAGCTATATGATCTGTATAGAGGGACATCAGATGTCATGGGGTTGGGTTCACCATGTGGGCTTACTTAGAGGGATAAGAAATGTTAAGCCAATTTTGATTTTTCACAAGTTTAATGAGTGTTGACTGTATACTACTTTGGAAATCTTTTGTATGTCTTTTCCCCCCCCTTTTTTTGTTTTGATTGTCCATTTTATTTCCTATATACGCAATAAAACAATAAAGGGGGTTTTTTTTTTAAAAAAAGAAACGGGCAGATGAAGCCCACCCTGGTATCTTTTTCATAGATCTAATATATTACCTTCCCTAAGATGATTTCCTCCAGGTAGGTTGGACTGCAAATCCCAGTCTTTCAGCTAGCCTGGCATCATTGACTGTAGCAGTGTTTCTCAACCTGGGGGTCGGGACCCCTGTGGGGGGGGGGGGTCACGAGGGGGTATCAGAGGGGTTGCCAAAGACCATCAGAAAACACAGTATTTTCTGTTGGTCATGGGGGTTCTATGTGGGAAGTTCGGCCCAATTCTATTGTTGGTGGGGTTCAGAATGCTCTTTAATTGTAGATGAACTATACACCCCAGCAACTACAACTCCTAAATGTCAAGTTCTATTTTTGCCAAACTCCACAAGTATTCAAATTTGGGCATATGAAGTATTCATGCCAAGTTGGGCCCAGATCCATCATTGTTTGGATCCACAGTGCTCTCTGGATGTATGTGAACTACAACTTCAAAACTCAACGCTAATGCTCATCAAACCCTTCCAGTATTTTCTGTTTGTCATGGGAGTTCTGTATGCCAACTTTGGTTCAATTCCATTGTTGGTGGAGTTTAGAATGCTCTTCGATTGCAGGTTAACTATAAATCCCAGCAACTACAACTCCCAAATGACAAAACCAATTTCCCCCTGCCCCCAACCCCACCAGTATTCAAATTTGGGCGTATTGGGTATTTGTGTCAAATTTGGTCCAGTTAATGAAAATATATCCTGCCTATCACATATTTATTTATTTATTATTTGAACTTGTATGCCGCCACTCCCCGAGGGCTCGGAGCGGCTCACAGTCACATAAAAACATAATACAATCAAACAGAATTTAAAATTGGCAGAAATAGTGATACAATTTAGCAATCGAATGCTAACCAAAAGAGATAAGTCTTACAGACCTTGCGGAATGATGGTAGATCTTGCAAGGCCCGGACTTCACTTGGAAGAGTGTTCCAAATTGATGGTGCCACCACAGAAAAGGCTCTGCGCCAGGTGGACACCAAGCGAATAGATTTAGCGCTAGGTACCTCAAGGAGGTCCAGATGTTTGGAGTGGAGTGATCTCTGGGGTTGATAGGGGGTAAGACGGTCCCTCAGATACAACGGCCCCAGACCATGCAAGGCCTTGAAGGTTAACACCATCACCTTGAAGGTGATCCGGTGTTCGACCAGAAGCCAATGGAGCTGCACTTAACTTATGATTCATAACAGTGGAAAAATTAGATATGAAATAGCAATGAAAATAATTTTATGGTTGGGGGTCACCGCAACATGAGGAACTGTATTAAGGGGTCACGGCATTAGGAAGGTTGAGAAAAACTGAACTATAGGATTCCCATCTGGAAGAGACTAGATTGCAGGAGGCTGTATTAGCCTCTGGTATACTGATTCCCCATTATTTTGTCACCTGCTTTTATAATACCCTATCAAATTGCAGCCATCATCACAACGTAATGACACATTTATTCCCCTTTTGGAAAAGCATTTCTGTAAGTTAAACAAGCTGCTTCTACAAACTGTACGTAATATTGTTCAAATAAGAATTTTCAGTGGTGATACATAATTTTTACTTTTTTTGCACCACATTCCTGAGCCTGACAGCACGTCTCTAAATGTAGTATTGTGTCAAAATGCTGGAAAGCACTTCTGGCAACACTTTCTAATAAAAAAGGCCAATCCTGATTACTTCTAGTCTTGATATTCATTTCATCTGCCATTAATCATGATGACGATGTTTGTTGTGCAGGTCCAACTGAGGTGTGTAATTTCTCAGGAATCCCACTCTCATTTAACATTAATTAAAGAACACTTATTGTAAAGTGTTACCAAAATTAATTCCTGGTTTGAAGCCTTGTCTGCCAAAGTCCCAACCTTCAGCAAATCATTATCCTTGAATTATAGACCCTGGGAAATTGAGCTCTATAATGGAGTCCTAATCTTAGTTGTGCAGTCAATGCAAAAGGGAGGACAACGTTGAGGGAGCTCCAGCACACTTGTGATAATATTCCTGCCAGCGTTGCACCTCTTTCACCCCTGGCAAGTCTCAAAGCATGAACAATGCTTAGCAAGCTACAAGCACAGTGTCAACATGGCCTCTCTGACACATCAGCTCTTTAACATCGAGAGACTGGTTACAGTGCTCCGAGACAGGATATTAACCTAGCTGGCAATTCGGCTTCCTGTTGCTGAGGTTGCACAGACACACCAGGGCACGTCGTTGTGCTGGGGGCCAGCAAAACCCTCATTAATTAAAAGGAAGCAGGCATATCTCGAAGCAGACATGTCTCTATTTGAAAAGCAAAAGATGAAAAATCCACCACAGAAGGTATTCCAGTTGTTCTCCTTTTGTTATCAAGATGGCAAAGTTCAAGGTTGCTTCTACCCATAACAAAGAAAGCCTGGTAGAAAGGACTCCTTGGCCATTCCTGGGGGTCCTTTTACACCTTATTTGTGATTCCACCTTCTCTTCTATGGATTTTGGAGGTTTGGAGATCTTCTAAATCAGTGTTTCCCAACCTTTTTTGAGCTGCGGCACACTTTTAACATTAAAAAAAATCTGGGGGCACACCGCCCGCTGAAGCCCATCCACCGCTCATGCTCCTCCTCCTCTGCACGGCCTCAGCGAGCGAGGGGCCGGAGTCATGGCGAAGAGCGGCTTCGGGGATGGGGCCTGCTCTCCGCCATGACTCTCACCATGACTCTGGTCCCTCGCTGAGGCTGCGCAGAGGAGGAGGAGGAGCATGAGCGGCGGACGGGCTTCAGCCCCACCCACTGAAGCCTGTCCACCACTCATGCTCCTCCTCCTCTGCACGGCCTCAGCGAGCGAGGGGCCGGAGTCATGGCGGAGAGCGGCGCCGGGGAGAGGGGATGTTCTCTGCCATGACTCCCGCCATGACTCAATCAGGCACGAGCAAGCTTCTGCCTCTGGGAAGGGGCAGGGCCTGGGTGACATCACCCTTTCCTCCTCCCTCCCTCCCTCGATTGGAGGCTGTCTGGGGAAACGGTCGAAGGAGGCGGCGCCCCGGCCCCTTCTTTTTCTTCGCCACCGCTCGGCCCTTCCTCCTCCTCCTCCCCCAAGCAGCAGAAGTTCAGCAGGAGGGGGAGAAGGGGAGGGAGAGACTTTTTCGCGGCACACCAGATGATCCGTCAAAGAACAGTAGTGTGCCGTGACACAGCGGTTGGGAAACACTGTTCTAAATGCCTCTTCTTAAACTGCAAATCTCAGAATGCCATGTCACTAAATGTGGCATCACAAGGCTATAACTGTGTGGTGTGAAAAGACCCCAGCTTGCCCCTAACCTGGATTCTTCCACAGATCTGAATAGATCAGGGCTGTCCAACTTCTACTGGCCCAGGGGCCTGAATTCCAGTCACTGATGACCTGGGGGCCGTAGGGTCTGCCCCCGGCTCTGCCCCCTCCCCACCCCCGGCTCCACCCTCTCCCCGGCCCCCTTATTTTAATTTAATATTAAATATATTTAATTCCATCCTCCCCTCTCCTTATTTTTATTTAATATTAAATATATTTAATTCCATCCTCCCCTCCCCCGTTATTTTAATGTATCCCATCTCCCCTTATTTCATCTTTAAATATATTTAATTTTATATTTAATACATGAGGGGAGATGGGGGGAGGGAATGAGGAGCCCCCTGCTTTGGCCTACCTTTTCCAAACGCGCAGGATCCAGGAGTATCCGGACAACGAGAGAGGCAACGACCGACTGAGTCAAAGAAGGTCCTAATCGCGTCTGTGGGCTCAGCGATCCAGTAGTAGAGTAGCCGAAGAGTATCACGAGAATACGTAATCCACACAGGATTTCGTTGTCAATGTCGGCGTGATCTCGCGTTGACAGCGAAATCCCGTGTGGATTGTGTATTCTCGCGATACTTCCTCCGAACCCGGAAGTAGGGTTTTTTTTAAAAAAAAATATTATTTATTTTATTTTTCAATTTTTATTTTTTAAAAAGCTTAGGGGCCGTAGGGAAGGGGCTGGGGGGCCGTATACGGCCCCCGGGCCGCCAGTTGGACAGCCCTGGAATAGATCATGTCTTGTATCAATGTATCTTTTAAATGAGGACAAAACAGTTAAGAGTGAAAGAGAGAAGAGCGAAAATTTGCTCATACCTTTTCCGCTCATACCTTTAAGCCCGGCCCTCGCTCAGGGTCAACCTAAGTCTGAAACAACTTGAAAGCACACAACAACAATAACAATCCTATCTCACAAACTCGGCTGTGACGTACAATGTCGCTAAGTTCTACGTGGCTGCGATTAAAATTCAGCGGACGATGGTTGAGGGTTAAAATATCTAAGTTTCTCCTCTGGAATATAGATGGGAAATCAAATATAGACTGATATTTATAGTGTTGGATATTTCCCCCTCCCCGGTGCCATCCCCACTATCTCTCTTTAGACTGCGTTCAGATGATCTTGTGGGTTGAGTTAGATTTTAATAACTACTTGTATTGGTTTTTATTTATTTACTTTATTTCTATTCCGCCCTTCTCACCCCACAGGGGACTCGGGGCAGATTACAATGTACACATTACATTTAGACACACAAACATACAAGACAGACACAGGCAATTTAACATCTGGCCACCAGGGGGAGCTGTCGCACTCCATCATTCCTCAGTGTGTTTCCTGGAGATCTTTTTTATGGCCTCGTAAATCAGTTAAATTTAGCCTCCCCACTAAGTGGTACCTTAATTTCCTACTTGACAGATGCAACTGTCTTTTGGGTTGCAAAGGTCGACAACAGGCTACACAATAGGTTGAGAGCCCACCCCAACCCGGGCAGGCCTCAAACTCATGACCTTCTGGTCAGTAGAGATCTTATGCAGCTGACTCCCAGCCAGCTGCGCCACATTCCCGGTGCAGTTTTTAGCTTAGATTTTAAAATTTGTTGAAGTTCGAAGAATATAACCCCGTGGGTTTGATGTGGATGTATGGGACTGGGTCCCCCTGTTATTATCTGGTCATCGACCGTAATAAAGTTTACTTACTATCCTATTTCATCAGCCAACAGCAGACTCACACTTCCCACTGAAATACTAATAAGTTTATATTTGTTAAAAAAAGTTCTTCATTTTAATTATTGTATTATTTTAAAGTGTTTTCTGCACTACAAATAAGATAAATGCAGTGTGCATAGGAATTCAATCAGTTTTTTTTCAAATTATAATCTGGCCCTCCAACAATTTGAGAGACTGTGACCTGGCCCTCTGTTTAAAAAGTGTGAGGACCCCTGCTTAAAGCCATGACTACATGGTCCAAATAAAGTGGACTCATCTCTCTTGGAGTCTAGATGACGCAGAGCAGGATTCACACAGCAGTAGCGCTGCATCTGACCATAAATGTGGCTCCCCAGGACTATAAAAATGTTATTGTGTTTGCTGCCTTTCATCCCAAATCACAGCTTATAAATGAAAAGAAGTTCAGTATCTCTAAAACATACTGTACAAAAAAGCAGCTTAAGTAGGAGTTAAACTACTGAAGACAATAAAACTGTTTAAACCATGCAATTAAAAATGCTTTAAAAACAGGTTGAAAACCAGTACAATTAAAACAGCACAGCAAGCTTTCAAAAGCACCTTCTCTAGGAACACTTTGATTTGGATAGGTTTAGTGATTATTTTTCTGATGTTTCTTCCAGAACAGAATTACCCGTTTCTGAAATCACCTTTCTACAATAAGTTTTGTGCGTTTTAAATCCCACAATTCATAGTGGCCAGAGAATTCTTAATTGAGTGAAACTCATAAATTGATTTTTAAAATAAAGTAAAACACATTTTTATATATATATATATATATATATATATATATATACACACACACACACACACACACACACACACACACATATATATACATACATACACACACACACACACACTGCTTGGATTACAGCTGGATCAAAGATCTCTCTCCCTCCCCCTCCTCTCTCTTACTCTAAATGTATGTATGTATATACACCACAAATCTATAGATGAGATATCCAAAGAGGTTAAGTCTCCCAATTTACAGAGTATCCCAGCAACTTTGCAACTAGACAGTATTGGTCACAGTTCCACAACAATTCATAGAATGGCAGGGCATATGCACACACACGCACAAACATATTCACGAAATGATGAAGAAAATTAGGCATAAATTCAACTACAGGTTCCAAGTAAAGCAGATTTATTGAATCAAAGGAACTTAACTGGTCAACATAACGTAAAATCCACCCATTCAAGGAATCTACTCTATTTTATACGAGTAATTGGATTTAGAAAATTGAGTTTCTCTCGGCATTACTTCGCCAATGAAGATTCTTAGGAAGGACTCATCCCACACTTTTTACAAGCGCGTTGATGGCTAAAAAGGCCAATCTGAGATAGGCAAGTTTGGTTGCAGAAAGCTCAGCAGAAAGTCTCCTTGGGTGATGTTGTTTCCAAGTTGCGGTTCTTTCTGCGTTGTCGTTTCTCTTCGAGACCCATTTAGCGTGTCTTCTCGAAAGAGGCCTCAGCATTGTGGATAGTGCATCTCCATGCTTCCCGATGTGAGGCCAGGGTGGACCATTGTTGGTGATCAATGTGGCCGAGTCTGCGATGTTGTTTCAGGGAGTTCTTATATCTCTTTTTGGGGGCGCCTCTCTTGCGCTGACCCATGGTGAGTTCACCATAGAGTAGTATCTTTGGGAGGCGGTGGTCCTTCATCCTAGAGATGTGCCCTGCCCAGCGCAGCTGTGTTCTCAATAGCATGGCCTCAATGCTGGTGATCCTTGCTTGCTCAAGGACAGCAACATTCGGTCCAGCTTCATATTTAGGATTCTGCGAAGACAGCGCTGATGAAAGCGTTCGAGGAGTCGTAGGTGTTGGCGATAGGTGACCCATGTTTCAGACCCATAGAGGAGAATAGACAGTACGATAGCTCTGCACACACTGATTTTGGTGCTTTGCCTCAGGTGCTTGTTGCTCCAGACTCTTTTGTGAAGCCTTCCAAATGCTCCATATGCCTTCGCTAATCTGTGATCTATCTCTTTGTTACTTTAGACGAGTAATTGGATTTAGAAAATTCAGTAAAACACTGTAATCAGCTACTTGATGTCTACTTTCTCATTTGGAATGTTCCTTGGATGAATCACCTGAATTAGTATTTCTGTTTGTTGTTGGTATAACATGAGAAATTTTTTTGGTATATGTCACAAGTATGTACTGGCACAATGCAACGGAAACAGAAAAGTAAGCCCTGTCAAACATATTTATTAGATGGCGCTCTGGTCTTCACAACTTGTTTGCATGTCTGTGTATGCATTGACTTGTAGTACTTTGTTCAGAGACTATAATGGGCCACGGAAGAGACAAGTGAATCAGAAGGCTGGATTGAGAAAGCTGAGAACTTCTAATGTCATGCCCAAAGTCCTTTCACTTATCACTTTGAACCCACTCCTTCTCTGTCTATCGGTCTCTATGTCTCTCATTTCGATGGTATCCAGTTGCAAATCACAGATATAAGATTACATCCACAGTCTTCTGTTAACATGCTCCTGGCAGGTTATTTTTTTAAAAAAATTGTTGCTGCAGGCAGATGCTTGAATAAGGTGTGTACTAGTTGGCTCGACAAGGGAAGAAAAACTCATCATTAATTTATTTTTAGTAGAGGCCAGCAACTTCTTAAATGATATCACTCGTTTGAGTGAACATTAAGACAGCCACTTCAGGCCCTAAGGCAATGTTTGTACTTTTTCGAAAAGAGCTTTCCCCAGCCCATCCTTTCTTGTATAACTTGTTTATTCACTCTTTTTTAAAATAATAATAATAATCTTGAATAAAAACAAATACTTGAGGACAGATATGGTTTTGTAGTAAGTAGCTGGGTCATAAACATAACATAAGAAAAGGCATGACTGTCTATGACTTGGAACAATTTGTTGAGAAGCATTTGGTCACGTGGTACTTGTCACCCATTCCTTAAAGCCTGTCACCTTAATCCAAACAGAAGGTAAAACTAGACAAACCTTTTAGTTACTTTAAAATAATTTTAACATGCCCAAAATCTCCCTAATTGCAGTGTTTTAGGAGTAGTAGGTGAATCTTACTCATTTTAATATAAGAATATTAGAAATGATTGTGTCACTTTGGAAAAATGTACGCTGCTGCTGCCCTTGTTGGAATAGTCAGTTAGAAAATAAAGATATAAACTATCAGACAGGAGGGATCTTTATTTTGTTATCTCACCATTGCCACCAATTAATATTATGTGGGGTATATACATGTGGAAGGAAGGGGAACTTCTTTTTCTTTTATATTTTACTAGCTGACCTGTGCACGCGTTGCTGTGCCATAGTCTGTGGCTAACCCCTTCTACCCACATGATGTGTGTGTGTATGTGTGTGCTTATTTTTGTGAGTATATGTGTATGTGTATATTGGGTATGTACTTATGTATATGTGTGTTTGTATATGTATATGCATGTAGATGTGTAGATGTGTGTAAGTACGAAGACGGCGGGTCTCCCTTCTCCTTTTGGGTCTTCTACAGGGAGTCTTGGCCGAGGCACCAATCGCGCTGCAAGCCTTGGGCCTTGGGGAAGGTGGTGGCACCACCGCAGGCTGCAGAAGACCCAAAAGGAGAAGGGAGACACACCATCTTCACCAAAGCCGAAGACTCAATTGCTGGCACGGAGGCCTCTAGAGCCCGGGCCGCCACACAAACTGAGGCCCCAGCTTCGCCTAACACACTGGGCCTCACTCTTCCTTTTGGGTCTTCTGCAGCCAACGGCAGCGCCAGCCCACAGAAATACCCATTCCCCCGCTGGCCAGCTTATCGGTCCACTGCAGGACACAGGGAGTCTGGGCTGAGGCAGCAATGGAGCTGCCAGCCCTTCTTTCTGTTTTCTCTGTGCTGGCGGTTGGAGGGGGGGAGAGAGAAGGGGTTTGCACGCGAGGGAAGTGTTTCTGCACATGCACAGTGCAGCGGTAAGGTGAGGCATCATGGGAATTGTAGTCCAATTGGTTTTTCTTGTTTTTAACCGTTTTGTTTGAATTTGGGGGGGGGGTGTTGGTGGTAAACATACCTCGTAGGGTTTTCTGGGTATGTGGGCTGTTATTGTGCTTCTGCCTTGTGTGGTTTTGCTGTCTATAGGCTATTTAGGACGACAGCTCTCTAGCTGACCTGTGCACGCGTTGCTGTGCCATAGTCTGTGGCTAACCCCTTCTACCCACATGATATATATATGTCGCACCCCAAGGGCTTCAGTCGGCATATTTCCTAGGGGCTGCATTTTGCCCGCTTGACTCCAAGGAACTTTCCAGCACAGCTGGATTAACTCCCAGCTCCTGTAGTGGGCCTCTTCGCTGCTCTATTGTGCCTCCCATGAAAGATGCTATGGAAAAGGTTGTGACAGCTGAGGAGGTTGTGACAGCTGTCAGCCTGGACAGCTTCAAGGCAGGATTAGACAGATTCATGGATACCAAGGGAATCAGTAGTTACTGAAATGGACATCCAAGTGCCACCTCTGTGTTGATGGAGGCAGGCAGGATTTTCCCGGGTACTGGTTGTGGGGGGGTCGGGAGCAGGTGAGGGTTTTGCCCTCCTTTCTGCTAGAGATCCCTGTGTACAACTGGTGGGCCACTGTGTGACACAGAATGCTGGACTAGATGGGCTGAGGCCCGATTCAGCATGGCTCTTCTCATGTTCTTATGTTCTTATGTCAAGGCCAAACTGGGCCCACCAGACTGATAGCAGGAGCGGGTACTCGGAGAGCTAAGCGCTACTCCCCAGCCCAGATGGTCAACGCATTCTTCAAGACTGAGGTTCTCAAAACAACCCGAGGCCCATCCATCATTGGATTTGATGTTCGACGCACTGGGCCCTACGGTCAGGAATCCTATAAAGGCTGTGAGATCCTGCAAGCCAGCATCTCGTACCAACGACCGCTATTGCCATGATGCTATTGTGAACCGGGCCTTTCGGCCAGCTTCTAAGATCCAGCCAGCCAGCCTTCCTCGGCTGCCTCGTTCCAGCATCAAGCCTTGTTCCTGTTCATCGCCGAGCCCTGCGGGGAAGCCGTGTTGCTGTTGCATCAACTTTGCCTGCAGTACCTCAAGCCGCCAACCTTCTGGCGCCGGTTGGGGGGCTCAGAGACTATCTATCGCATCCCGCATTTGTTCCTGAACTGATCCGCTTGAGATCCTGCTGTTGCGGATACTCAAGCTTTGCTGAATCCCGTATTTGCTGCTATCCAGAGGCTGCATATTAAAGGCTTCCTGGGCTATATACTCACCTTGCTACCTTATAATCAATAAAGCTTGTTGGACCTCAGCTGTCTTGTCTGTTGTCCGGGGAGGTCAAGTGCCAAGGGGCCCAAGGGGGCGACAATATATATATAAAATTGTTAATGTGCCACCTTCTACCACCAGTAAAATTATTTATGTACGTAGGCGCCAAGGCGATGCTGTTGGTAAAGGGGTTAAAGAAAGATAAATCTGTCAGAAACTCAGCTACTTGACGTCTGTATATATCTCTTTTTAATATAACCAATGCTATAGTCAATATGTAGCTTCAAAATATTCTCCAGCTGGCTTTCGTGGAATCTTTAGCTTTGTAACTTGATAGGAGACTCCAATATATTAGATGAAACAAAGACATGTTTATTTAAGAATTCTTGTGTACATCAAACATATTTGTTACACAGTACTTTTCTTCAGTTCCATTTGAATATTGTTATATAGGTCTTTTACTCTTGGGAATATTGTTGTTCATTTGTTCAGTCACTTCAGACACTTTGTGACCTCATGGACCATCCCAAGCCAGAGCTCCCTGTCGGCTGTCACCTCCCCCATCTCCTTCAGAGTCAAGCCAGTCACTTCAAGGATACCATCCATCCATCTTGCCCTTGGTCGGCCCCTCTTCCTTTTTCCTTCCATTTTCTCCAGCATCATTATCTTCTCTAAGCTTTCCTGTCTTCTCATGATGTGGCCAAAGTACTACATCTTTGCCTCTACTATTCTTCCCTCCAGTGAGCAGTCAGGCTTTATTTTCTGATGTATGGACTGGTTGGATCTTCTCGCAGTCCAAGGCACTCTCAGAACTTTCCTCCAACACCACAGTTCAAAAGCATCTATCTCCTCCGCTCAGCCTTCCCTAAGGTCCAGTTCTCACATCTGTAGGTTACTACGGGGAATACCATTGCTTTAACTATGTGGATCTTTGTTGCCAGTGTGATGTCTCTACTCTTCACTATTTTATCGAAATTGGTCATTGCTCTCCTCCCAAGAAGTAAATGTCTTCTGATTTCCTGGCTGCAATCTGCATCTGCAGTAATCTTTGCACCTAGAAATACAAAGTCTGTCACTGCCTCCATGTTTTCTCCCTCTATTTGTCAGTTATAAATCAGTCCGGTTGCCATAATCTTGGGAGTTTTTTTATGTTTAACTGCAACCCAGCTTTTGCACTTTCTTCTTTCACCTTGATTCGAAGGCTCCTCAGCTCCTCCTCACTTTCTGCCATCAAAGTGTTATCATCTGCGTGCATATCTAAGGATGTTAATGTTTCTTCCAGCAATTGTAACCCCAGCCTTGCATACAAGTTGAATAGGTTGGGTGAGAGTATACACCTTTCCCAATCTTGAACCAGACTGTTGTTCCATGGTCAGTTCTTACTTTTGCTACTTGGTCATTATACAGATTCCTCAGGAGAGAGAGAGAAGGTGATTTGGTATGCTCATACCACCAAGAACTTCCTAGTGAATATGCAGTGGAGGTGAAGAACAGATTTAAGGGACTCAATTTAATAAATAGAGTCGCAGAAGAACTATGGACTGAAGTCCGCAACATTGTTCAGGAGGTGGCAACAAAGTATGTCCCAAAGAAAACCAAGAAAGCAAAATGGTTGTCTGCTGAGACACTGGAAATAGCCCAAGAAAGGAGGAAAGCAAAAGGAAACAGTGATAAAGGGAGATATGCCCAGTTAAATGCACAATTCCAGAGGTTAGCCAGAAGAGATAAGGAACTATTTCAAAACAAACAATGCATGGAAGTGGAAGAAGACAACAGAATAGGAAGGACAAGAGACATCTTCCAGAAAATTAGAAACATTGGAGGTAAATTTCAGGCAAAAATGGGCATGGTCAAAAAGATGGCAGGGACCTAACAGAAGCTGAAGAGATCAAGAGAAGGTGGTGAGACTATACAGAAGATCTGTATAGGAAGAATAATAATATTGAGGATAGTTTTGACAGTGTGGTGAGTGAATTAGAACCAGACATCCTGAGGAGTGAGGTTGAATGGGCCTTAAGAAGCATTGCTAACAACAAGGCAGCTGGAGATGACGGGATCCCAGCTGAACTCTTCAAAATCATGAAAGATGATGCTGTCAAGGTGATGCATGCCATATGCCAGCGAATATGGAAAACACAAGAATGGAAAAAATCAACTTGTGAATATATCAGATATCTAACTTTCAGGTCAGTATAACTTGTCAGGTCAATTTGATTAGGTAACTTCCTTCACTTTCAAATGTAATTCCTTATCAGCCTTCTGACTAGATAGATAATTTATATTTTATAGACACTTCTTTCCATCAATATCCTAACAACTGCAACTTGTTCTCAAAGAACCCTCTGTTCCCCATGACTGAGGACTTAGCCACAAATTAGACTCTTATTACCTCAGTACCACAACTGAGGGCGTAATCCTATATAAGGATTTTCTTCCCTCTAGTTCGCACACTAGAGATTAATTCAAAATAGTTCCTTTATTACTTTAATATCAAGGTTGAAGTCAAACTTAAACCAGGAACCTCTTCCCTCTAGCTCCCCTGGCTAGAGACTGCCTCATTTTTACAATGTCTCCTCTTTTCTTCTCTGCTAGCTCCGCCCCTTTTGCCTGCTAGCCACTCTAAAATGGATACATTTCTACTGCAGAGGCTTCGCAACCATGGCATCAACTAATAATATATATCCACCTCTTGCCTGCCTCTGTCATAATATCATCATAATAATATATATAAACAAAACCTCCATTATAATTAGTTATTCCGTTACACTTTTTAAACACTCCTCCCAAATTAAGATATTACCGGTATTGCTAATGCTTGTAGAAAAGGGTATTTCTAGTCCAACATTTCGCTTGCACAATGACCAATTGGATGCCTATGTGAAGCTCGCCAACAAAGCACCAGTGTAATAGAAGTTTCCCAGGTGTATTTCCTAGCATTTAATGCATAGAGTTTTTTTTTTACTTTGGGGTTGAAAACAGTGGCTTTTTTTATCATGTCAGAAGCAACTTGAGAGAATATACTGCAAGCCACTTCTAGTGTGAGAAAATTGGCCGCCTGCAAGTACATTGCCCAGGGGATGCCCGGATGTGTCACCATCCTGTGGGAGGCTTCTCTCATGTCCCCGCACGGGAAGCTGGGGATGACAGATGGGAGGACATCCCGTCTCATGGAGTCGAACTGCCAACCTTCAGGTCTTCAGGTTAGCAGTTCAGCCAGCACAAGGGTTTAACTTATTGTGCCACCGCAGCTCTACAACACAGTGGCTAACAGTACATCAGTACATCCAATGGGAGAAAGTTATTGGTGGAACTGTTGAGAGAGAACGCTCTTGCTGATTTAACACAGTGGCTAACAGTACATCAGCAAGAGTATTCTTGCAACAGTTCCACCAATAATTTTCTCCCATTGGTAGGAGAGCTGAGTCATATTTTCTGATTTCCAGTCCCTCTGCAGCCCCCTGAACCCTATCAAGTATGTTCCAGATGGTTGAGAATCCTTTATAATAGTATACAGCTGGCACAGATGTAAAATAAAAGGAACTGGCAAAAACACCCTTGAATATTCTTTTCCTTTTTTAAAAAAAAGGTCTTAGGAAATTCATGGGGTTGCCATAAGCCGACAAGCAACGTGAAGGCATGCACACACACAAAGTTAAAACTGTCTCCCTGCTCTCTTCCTCCCATGGTAGTCTTGATCAGATAGGAGCCCTTTCTGCAAATGAAGATTTGTCTAATAAAGAAATTTTGGAGCACCATGCCAATCCCCCATCTGGTCTTTTGAGATTTATTTTTAATGCTAGCCCATCACCAAACGATTCTCTGTTCAGCTCTTCCCCTCTGCTCTTACTTTATGGATTTGCCCTTTTTTATGTAACCTATTCTGGAAATCAAATCAGCTGGAGATTGGGATGAACGTGTCTAAAATAAATAAATAAATGTTGAATGCCTGCCTGGCACGCTAAAGACATATATTGAGTATTGCTAAAAAGAGGCAGGTGTTGGGGGAGAGGTATAGGGGGCTTGTATTAAATTGTGTCTGTTACTATTGGTGACAACACTTCTGGTTATTAAAGTAGAAACAATATTTTACTGCTGTAATACCAGTGAAAATCTGCAAATGTAACTTGTCTCCTGTCTGTTTCCGTCTTTTTAGAAACAAAATGAGCTCCAACACCTTTTTCATAATGGGGATCATTGTAATAACTTGACAACTTGCAGCTGTTCAGGCAAAACTTCCATCTTGAGGTGCAGTGCATTTCCAGAAATGTGTTAAAGATGGAGAGAAGAAGGTATAAAAGAGGAAGTAGTATGAAGATTTGTGTAAACATGTTCATATGACCTTTAGTAGTATGAATGATAAATCAATCAATCAATCAATCAATTTTTATTACTTGCTTAGTTGCCCTCCACCAACAGTGCTCTGGGCGACTTACAACATATGATGAAACTGTGACCAATGCAATTTAGTTACAAAGTCTTAGGAATTCTTATGAGACTGAAAATCTTTGACCATTTTAGCCATAGATTTGTTGTGTGGGGTGTGTGTGTGTGTGTGTGTGTGTGTATGGGGAAAGTCATGTTTTCTCAGACTGCAATCCAAACAGTATAAAAAAGAAGGCTATATTAATCAGTCATTTTTTAAAAAACCAATTGCTGTGATGTGTTTCACTCAATGAGCTGGGAAATCAGTTAGTTAAACCAGTGTTTCCCAACCTTTTTTGAGCCACGGCACATTTTTTACATTTACAAAATCCTGGGGCACACCACCAACCAAAATGACACAAAATGACACTCTAACACAGTAATACATACAGGTATAGTTAATATGTTTTAAAATGTATTTATACACTCAGTGTGAAACCTGGGCCTGTTTCTATTAACATAACATAGATATCCTGGCAGGAATGGCAGAAAGACACACACAAAGGTCTTGCTCAACAGCTGTCAGTCTCTCTCTGTGTTTAGGAAAAATGTGTCCATATAGCTTCAAAGCAGTCCACTAGTACTGTTCTTATGCATCAATACACCTCATGGAACAATAATGAGCCTTCCACCTTCAATATATATGCTCCTGTGGGCATTAGACGAGTCCCTCGTGTATAACTGGTGAACAGGAGAGTTGTTACACAGTCTTTAGACAGGCTATCATGTCCAGCCAATGCCAAATATAGTAATAGTTGGTACATATAAACACAAAAAGGTCGAAGGAGGCGGTGCCTCAGCCCGTTTTTCTTCGCCGCCGCCTGGCCCTTCCTCCTCCCCCCGCAAGCAGCAGGAGTTTGGCAGGAGGGGGAAGAAAGGGGGAAAGAGAGGTTATCCCGCGGCACACCAGGTGATCGCTCACGGCACACTAGTGTGCCACGGCGCAGTGGTTGGGAAACACTGAGTTAAACTATAAATCAGGATGCTGATGTTTTATTATTTAATTGAACCTAAAACAGGACCCAAATTTCTTCATTAAGAAAATGCTTCACATCAAGGATATGAAGATTTGGAGCAGGAGTGAAAAATTGTGATGCTCTGTTTTGTGTTATGAATGGTTTTATTTTATTGTAATTTTTATTGGTTGTAGTATTTTATAGCTTATGTTTTATGTAATTGTTTATATTGCCTTATGTTTGATTTTACCTTGTTGTAGTGTTATTGGGCTTGCCCTCATGTAAGCCGCCTCAAGTCCCCGTTGGGGAGATGGTGGCGGGCTGCAAATAAAGATTATTATTATTATTATTATTATTTGTAGTGTGTGTGTGGAGCCATAAGCCTACACTGTCAAGTTTGGTAATTAAAAGTAATGGGAATTGCAATCTCAAAACATCTTGGGCAGGTCACAGTTGCCCACCTCTGAATTAGACATATTCAATGCATTGATTTTCTTTGAGCTAATACAAAAACATTGAGCCAAATATGCTAGTGAATTTCCAACCTGATATTTGAACATATTTGTAAATAGTATACTAAAGAGTACTTATATTGTTATCTAAATAATTATTTGCTTGGTCATGTATATAACTGTGCAAAGTCTGTTAACAATCAAAATGACTTGAGTGTAGTTAACTTATCTTGAAATTCACCAATATTAAACTATATTAAAACCAACACCGTAAGAGTGTCATTTGATGACACCAAATTTCAAATAAAGAGAAGCAATAAGTAAGAGCTGGTAGTTATGCAAATCAAAATTGTGATCTTGACAGATAGGTGATTAATAATGTCTTACCAGCATATCATTTGAAACAGTAGGATAAATTATCTTGCTAAAGATATCGCCCACACTCTAAAGGTAACTATTAGATGATAACATTATAGAAAAAGGGATAATCCAGTAAAAATGATCACCAGACTCCTATAATACCTATTACTTAAAGTAGCATTACGTATACTTGGCTAGCAGCGGACATGCTAAGAAATCCCGTTTCTGACTAGCAACAATACATAATGAGACAGTAAAAAGAGCACCCATTGCACACTGATGGAGCCTGATTCACATGGAAACCCGCCACCTGTGTCTCATCGTGTATCTGGAGTGTCCAATGTGTATCAGCTTTGCAAACTTTGCTGGCTCTACTAACAATAATGCAATATAAAGTAATGCAGTGGCACCTTTCTACTGGATAATATGGTACTGCCCAATTCTAATTTCCCCATGTATAATTCCCATTTATGGAGTTGTAGCTCTAATATAGGATTCTAGCTCATGTTTGTCAGAACGCATACTGTTCTTATACACAACTACACAATTACTGAAGGATTTTACAGAACTGAATGGCATAGTGGTCTTTAAATGAATATGTGGGTAACTAAAGCTTACTGTGAGAAGTGGCCACAAAAATGCCACTTTAAGTCTGAGGTAGTAACAGAAAAGCCATAATTGTCCTGTTGTTGCCATTTACAATAAACACACAAACCCAAATCTGTTGTTTATGGTAAAGTCAGAAATGTGGTGGTAAAGTCAGGAGATGCCCTTCAAAAGAACTATACTGAATATAGCAAGTCAAATGCTTTGTCTATTTTCCAGTATTCTGCGCTATAGTTGCCCCAGATTCTCTCCACCTACTGAGCAACCACAGCTAATCATAGTATGCCACAGTGAAATTGTATTGATAGTCATACATTTCCTCTGCCCAAATTCAGATTGGAACCCCTTTTTGTCCTGCTTCCTTTCAAGGCCACCACTTGCTCCGCAGTTGAACCCAGCCATGACTGAGACCACCAGTGAGGGCATATATGTGGAGAGGGGGGGGGGAGGTCTCCGGGAGGCTCCCATTAAGTTGTGGAGTCCCCCAGGGGGCCATCCTCTCACCCTTATTATTCAACATACTGTATATATGCGCCCCCTTGCCTAGCTGGTTTGCGACTTTGGTCTGGAGTGTTATCAGTACACTGACGACACCCAGCTTCTGCTGAGAATGGATGGCAGGCCGGAGACCGTACCCGATTGTTTCCATCTATGCCTTGAAGCCGTGACTGGTTGGCTGCGTGCCAGCCGGTGAAGGTGAATCCGTCGAAGACGGAGATCTTGTGGCCCGGTCGCCCTGGGCTGGATGAGTGCCGGTTGCCTACCCTGGATGGCGAGCAACTCAGCCCGTCATCCTTTGTTAAGAGCTTGGGTGTCCATTTGGACCCCTTGCTATCCATGGAGACTCAGGTCTCTATGGTTAGCAAAACATCGTTTTTCCACCTACGACAGGCTAGACGACCGGCACCCTACCTGTCCAGGGACGACCTGGCCACGGTGATCCAAGCGACGGTCATCTCGAGGCTGGACTACTGTAACGCCCTCTACGTCGGCCTTCCCTTGTCGACAATTCGGAAACTCAAGATGGTGCAGAATGCCGTGGCTCGCTTGCTGGTGGGAGCACCAGTGAGGGAGCATATCACTCCCATCCTCTGGCAACTGCACTGGCTTCCTATCGAGTACCGAATTGCCCTCGAGATATTGGTTTTAACCTTTAAGGCCATTCACGGTCTAGGGCCTGTGTACCTAAGGGACCGCTTTACCCCGTATGTTCCCCCGAGATCACTACGTTCTGAAGAGCAGAACCTGTTGGTTATTCCACCGATCCGCGCCTGCCATTTGTCCACTACGAGACAGCGAGCCTTCTCTGTTGTGGCTCCTGTGCTCTGGAATTTGCTCCCCGACCATACTCGGGCGATTTCTGAGCTCGCCCCCTTTCGAAGAGCGTGCAAGACTGCCCTCTTCAGGTTGGCGTTTAGCCAAGTCTGAATGTAAAGGGTATGCTTACATCGGATTTAACAACGTAGTCTTTGTTACTCACTACTGTACTGTACTGATTTTTATGGAGGTTTTAGTGTATGTTTTATTGTATGTTTTTACTGTATGCTGTAATCCGCCCCGAGCCTGCAGGGAGGAGCGGAATATAAAATTGAATAATAAATAAATAAATAAATAAAATATATATCAGAGCCATCACCATTCATGTAATTATAGAGATGGAAGAGACCACAAAAGCTCCACTCTCAACACCCTGCTATGCATTCCCAATAGATGGTCATCCAACCTCTGCTTTAAAACCTCCAGAGAGGGAGACCCACACCACTCTCCAAAGCAGCATAGTCCCCTGCTGAAGAGCAGTGGACTATGCTGCTGAAGATTTTCCTATTGCTCATGTGGAATCTCTTTTTCCTCAACTTGAATCCATCACTTTGTATCATAGTCTCCAGAGCAGTAGAAAACAAACTTGCATACTCTTCAATGTAACATCCTTCAAATGTTTAAACATTGCTAGCATATCCCCTCTTAGGTTTGTTTTTTTAATCCAAGCTCTTGGCTTCCAAATCTTTGTTTGTTTTGGTTGTCCTTCTCTAGACACATTCTAGCTTCTCAATATTCTTCTTTGAATTGTGGTGACTAGAATTGTACACCTTGAAAAGACAAATGAAACTATATTTTTGGATTCATTAAAGGACCACTGCTGCATTCCCAGGAAAGTACCTCCGCAATGAGCACCATTTACAAATTTGCTTGCTCCTAGGTCAGAATGAGGCATCCAGCCATTAGAGGTGTGTGCACTACCCGTTTGACCCATTTCATTCATTGTGTAATTCTGTTTGTTTCATTTGGGGGACACAAAATGTCTCCCTGTCTCCGATAAGAAAAAAACCTCAAAATGAAAGAAAGTGGAAGCGGGTACAATTTCCTTGCCTGCTTTTCGGTCCACGTGGCACTCCTCATGTGGCCAGTCGAGAATTGCCGATGCTATTTCCCTCTGAGCCCTGCCTGTTGGGCAATCAGAGAAGAAAGGCAATCTCCTCGCCTGCTACCTGCCTTGCTTCGCCTGCCTGCCACTCAATCTCCTCTGCAAGCAAAGAGAAAAGCATCACAGAAATAATGGTACCTTAAGTCAGTGTTTCCCAACCAACGTGCCATGGCACACTAGTGTGCCGTGAGCGATCATCAGGTGTGCCATGAGAAATTGGAACCTCCAATACCCTTTCTTCCCCCTCCTGCCGAACACTTTTTCTTCTCCACTCGGGTTCCCTTCTTCCCAGCCTCGCTCTGCTTACTTTGCCTCGCTTTGCTCACACTGCTGCTTCTGGGGGAGGAAGACGTGGCCCGTGGGGACGCTACTGCACAGACTCGCCCCATGTCTTCCTCCCTCCCCTCCACAGTGCTCTCTGGATATACCGTATTTTTCGCTCCATAAGACGCAGTTTTTTTCCTCCCAAAGTAGGATGAAATATCAGCCGCGCCTTATGGAGCGAAGATGCAGGCAGGGGCGGGGAAAGAAGGAGCAAGAAGGGGAGCGAAGCAGCGTCGCCTCAGAGGCTCTGACACGACGCTGCTTGCCTCTGCTCCTTTTCCTTCCCTCCGCCCTTTCTTCACTCGAGCAAAGGGCGGGGGAAAGAAGGAGCAAGAGGGGGAGCGAGCAGCGTCACAAAATATTTTTTTCTATTTTCCTCCTCTAAAATCTAGGTGCGTCTTATCAGCAGGTGCGTCTTATAGAGCGAAAAATACGGTAGGTGAACTACAATTCCAAAACTTAAGGTCAATGCCCACCAAACTCTTATAGGATTTTCTCTTGGTTTTGGTAGTTCTGTGTGAGAAGTTTGATTCCATTCCATCATTGGTGGAGTTCAGAATGCTCTTTGATTGTGGGTGAACTATAACTCCCAGCTGTTGAGCAAGACCTTCGTGTGTGTCTTTCTGCCATTCCTGCCAGGATATCTATGTTGTGTTCATCGAAACAGGCCCAGGTCTCACACTGAGTGTATAAATACATTTAAAAACATATTAACTATATGTATTACTGTGTTAGAGTGTCATTTTGTGTCATTTTGGTTGGTGGTGTGCCCCAGGATTTTGTAAATGTAAAAAGTGTGCCGCGGCTCAAAAAAGGTTGAAAAACACTGCCTTAAGTAACTCTGAAGCTTTTAATCCAGGTCATAATGATGGATATAAGGACAAACCACACCATTGCCAAAATGATGGGAAGGGGGGGGGAATTCCCCTCCATTGCCGCCAGTTAAAGAAAAAGTGAAATAGTGGGGCTGGGCACTAGGACTGTGTGTGTGATGTGTGGAGCATCTTTGACATTTGGCCTCCCTCCTGCTGCTGCTCCTAGAGAAGTTAGAGGGCAGGGCCAGTAGGGAGGATAGGGAATGCTTTTAAGGAGATTTTATTTATAGAAAGAAAACAAATCCCTAAAAATGAGGGGATGACCCAAATGTTATATTGGTGGGCTAAAAGTGGTAGATGTGCCCTCCATGTGTGACAATTTTCACCCCTCGAGCCCTAAAACCGAGGGGAAGGAGAGCCTGGGGAAGCACGCCTATTGCTGCCAATGGGTTGAAAATTATCGTATTTTCTTTTTTAAACTTGTTTTTTATTCATGAAAGCAAACAACCACTAATACATTTACAAATACGAATGCAAATACAAGACTAATACATAACACCCCCTATCCTGATCATTACACGTTGACGTACTATAGACTCCTTCACAAACAATACAATACTAGTGAAAAAAAATATCATATTTTCAGCCACGGAACGAAAACACCCATTCAGGAAGGCACCCATTTTTGGGAGCCACTCAAAAACTAAGATGGGGGCCTTACGAATGAAACAAACAGAAACGGATAGCGATTCTATATGAATACACAAGACTACCAGCCATGCAGTCAATGATGAGGGGATAGTCCATTTTACTTGCTAGATACACTAGAAAAGCAATAGTTTTCTTAGAGACTGCAGAGCAAAAAGTGCAAAAACCAATTAAAGCCTTAAATTGCTTTCACTATTAAAACAGCTGTACATCGTCTGTTTCTATAATATCGAAATAGGTACAG